>CM071569.1:241275408-241374394 GCA_036426205.1 Ascaphus truei | reverse complement strand
GTATGAATATATGGTATAGTTGGTGCACTTGGTGATGGTTACCTGCCGGGCACTCCAGTACCCGGGCCTGCAAAGGATCTTCACAAAGGGTCAGATGCGATATGGCTCCAGCAATAGGCATCCGGGGCGATCCCACCCAGATGAACTGCAGCAACCGTAGCAGGGTCTGAGCCCAGACCTCCTGATAGATGAACACTGTCTCTTTACTGGATCACAGAACGGCACAATAAGGGAACCGGAACCTGTCTAAGGCCAATCCCTATCTCTGCTCCACTCTAAGGGGACTTAGGGCCTAACTGGGCTGGGGTATAAGGCCTAGGTAGGGGCTGAGTGCCTCCCTACACCTGGAGCTCCGTCTCCTTCCTCCTCCCACTAGCTCTGCACAACATGTGTGCCCCTTTGCTCTTATCGTCCTTCCTCCCGCTATTCCAACCACCCAATTGGTTCCCTGGCGTCATATGGTCTCGCGGTGGCTGCTGGGACTCGTAGTTCCCTATGCTCCACCCTATAGGAACTATTCCTCCATCACGGGCTTTGGCAACTATGCCCGCGCATGCGCGACCTCTGCTTCCCACCAGCTCCACAACCTTCTGCGCCTGCGCCAACACTCAACATGGCGGCGCCCTTATATCGCGGAACCTCCGATATACCAGAGCATTCCCTGCCCTGCTGCAACCTTCCCATCCGACAACAACAACTGCGGGAGAGGGGAGCCCAGCTATATCCTCCCCCTGTGGATGCCAACGTCCCCACTTGGACGATACCTTTAACTGGTACAACAATTATATAATGAAAAATGCACAACCATAACGACATCCTCCACACTCTAGATAAGCTTATACATCTCACTGAACATCACGATTACTGACTTTACTCGGTTGCGAGCCCACTGCTGAGCCTCGTAATGGGGTGCTCCGAACTGATCATAGGTCATTCTCATTGGAGGTTGCCCATTTCTCTGACTTCGCCTTAACTGTTCTTCAGTCACTCCCTCTGGAGAATGACTATCATGGTTTTGAGGCTCAGCCTCTTCCCTTGTGGGAGTTACAGTCTCTACATGATCATTACACGGTACAAAACATGGACTCTGCGGGTCCAACATAGAATTTTCCGGAGCCACCCCATTGGGTGTGTGCTCCCCAAGCCCTTTACCTGTAGCTCCACCGGGAGATGCTCGCTGTTGAGGGCCCCTTTGAGAGGTTCCCTCTTGAGGGTCTTCATGATGGATTGTATTGTCGGTCTCGGGACAATTCTCACCCGTGTCATTTCACCATCCAATGAGGGTCAGGCCATTCCACTTCCCCCTCCTATACTTGTGGGATAGGAAGTAAATGATTTCTGTGCCATACTTTCACCCGACCCTCCGAGTCCTTGATACGATAGACCGGAAGACTAGGCGTTTGTGACGCTACCTCATACACTCCTTCTCTCCACCGGTCAGCCAACTTATGTTTCCCAGGTACTCCCAAATTGCGAAGGAGTACTGCATCTCCCGGCTGAATGTCTCTATGTTTGACCTTGTGATCATAACGCCTCTTATTTCCCGCATTCAGTTTTTCTGTAGATTTTTCTGCCTGCTGATAGGCCTGTTGCAGGCTCTCTTGTAGCCTCTGCACATATTTGAAGTGAGTGGCATTATGAACTTCATCAGTGGAGACTCTCAGACGTATGTCCACGGGCAGTCGAGACTCTCTCCCAAACATCAGAAAGTAGGGAGAAAAGCCGGTGGAATCGTGTCTAGTACAGTTGTATGCGTGCACTAACGTTTCCACATGTCTGCTCCACTCAGCCTTTTTCACCCCCGTCAAAGTACCCAGCATGTCCAGTAACGTGCGATTGAATCGTTCAGGCAATGCATCTCCTTACGGGTGGTAGGGAGTGGTTCGGGACTTAGTAATGTGTAAGATTTTTAGTAATTCTCTTATCAATTTGCTTTCAAAGTCTCTGCCCTGGTCAGAATGTAGTCGTTGAGGAAGCCCATAATGTATGAAGTATTTTTCCCAGAGCACCTTGGCAACCGTAATGGCTTTCTGGTCTTTCGTTGGGAAGGCTTGTGCATATCTCGTGTAATGGTCAGTGATGACCAGCACATTGCAGATGCCCCGGCTATCCGGTTCAATAGATAGGAAGTCCATGCATACTAGATCCATGGGACCAGTACTTTTCAAATGGCCCATTGGGGCGGCCCTGGTGGGCAGTGTCTTTTGTTGAACGCACCGCACACACCGCCGACAGTGATGCTCTACGGCTTCTCTCATTTTTGCCCAGAAAAAACGATCCCTCACCAATCCAAAAGTCTTGTCGACACCCAGATGGCCATGTTCATCATGTAGGGACTGCAACACCAGGTATTGTAACATTTTAGGTAGTACCAGCTGTCTCCTATTTGGGTGGTTATGGTATTCTACAACTCGGTATAGTAAATTGTCCCGTATTTCGAATTTATCTGCTTCCCGCATCAGGATGCCCCCCACGTCGCCAGGGGCATGTTTGAGGAAATCTGGACTTTTTTTTGAATAGTGTAGTGGATGGCTCCCGCGACCGGGTCGCGAACCTGATAGCGCACCATGTCTTTCCAGGCTATGATCTTGTCAGGGGTGACGTGCATACCACTGGGGTCCCTGTATGCTTCCGGGATGGCTTTGGATGCGCACCCAAGGGAATCGGCCACTCTTAATTCGGAGAAGGCCACCTGATCATTCACGATGGCGGCGGTGCAACACAGGGCCTGCATCCATGGTCCCTGGATTTCTTCCCATCGATCGTCGTCGGGGGTTGCGGCCAGCCCCGGTCGTCTAGACAGAGCATCTGCCCCCACATTCAAGGGACCCAGTTTGTATTTCAAGGTGAAGTTGTAGTTGAAGAGGGCTGCTAGCCAGCGATGTCCTGCCGCATCGAGTTTAGCTGAAGTCATGATATAGGTAAGAGGATTGTTGTCTGTACGCACCTCGAAAGTAACCCCATAGAGGTAGTGAAGAAAAAAATGCACAAAAGCGCACAAGGGAAGGAATTAGTATTAATTTATTAAAACAAACACATAAACAGCTGAGGGGATCCAACCCCTCCTCAGCTCAATGGATTAGCTGCCCAGAAATATAAACCATATATATGGTCTCTAAACATAGAAAAATCTAACACAGTAAACCATACACAACATAAGAAAAAAAAACACACAATCAATGTAAAAATAAACAGAGAGAGTATTAACAGCCCAAGGGAGTTAAGGTTAAAACCGCCATAGAGAGCTATAATACTGCTGACAGGGGGAAACGAACACTCACACTGAGGCAGAGAAGGGGGACCTCTGATGACCGTACAGGATCCGGATCACGGCATCATGGAAGATGGAAACAACCGCCTCTGGAGCCTCAGGCAAGCTCCGTTTCAGCCTCTCAGCAAACACGCGCAGGATGACCTGTCGTGACCTACATAGAGGTAGTCATGAAGTTTGTCCACGATGGCCCATTTCAGGGCAAGGAACTTGAGCTTGTGCACTGGGTAATTCTGCTCACTGGCCGTCAGGCTGCGACTGATGTAGGCCACAGGTCGCAATCCTTCTGGATGCTTTTGATGCAACACCGCCCCTAGTCCACTTAGACTAGCGTCCACGTGTAGGATAAAAGGTTGTTCGGGGTCGGCATAGGCTAACACGGGGGCCGCTGTCAAACTCTGCTTCAAGTCCACAAAGGCATGCTCGCACTCTGAGGTCCATTTGTCTCCGAAGGGCTGTCGGGCAGGGGTGGCCTTCCGGCCTGTGTCTTCGGGATATATTTTTGAGGAAGCAGTTGAGGGCTTTGGCCCGACGGGAATATCCCTCCAAAAACCTGCGATAGTACCCGCAGAACCCCAAGAATGAGCGCAATTCTACCACATTTTCCGGTCGGGGCCAGCTTACTACGGCTTCTATTTTAGGGGGATCAGTGGCGATCCCCTCCGCGGACACTATGTGTCCCACGTAGGTCACAGACATCCTACAGAATCGGCATCCAGAGAGAGCTTGAGCCCCTCTCGGGCTAACCGGTCGAGTACCTTCAGGAGCCGAGTTTCGTGTTCCTCTAGCGTTCGGCCAAAGACGATGATGTCGTCCAAATAAACGAGGCATTCTCGGGGTTCAAGTCCCCTAAGGTCTTCTCCATTAGCTGTTGGAAGGTGGCGGTGCCCCACATATGCCTTGGGGCATGCGAGTGAATTGATAGAACCCTAGTGGACAAAGAACGCAGTTTTCTCTTGATCCTCCGGGCTCATGGGTACCTGGTAGTATCCAGACCGGAGATCCAACACACTGAACCATTTACTTCCATTGAGGGCGTTCAGGATTTCCTCTATGCGGGGAAGATTATACTGGTCCGGCACCGTCCGATTGTTCAGTATCCTGTAATCCACACATAGCCTCACTGTCCCATTCTTCTTTCTCACCACCACTATGGGTGAGGCGTAAGGGCTTCTTGACTCCGTGACGATCCAGGCTTCTTCCATCTCTTGGAGGACGACCCTTGCATCATCTACGTCTCGAAGAGCGAGTCGGCGGGACCATTCCCTAAACGGCGTCATATCATTCATCCGAATAGTGTGTTGGGCACTGCGACTGCACCCCACATCCATTTCTCCGGTAGAGAATATGTCTCGCCTCTCTTCCAATTGGACTCGCAGTCTCTCCTTCCACTCCTCTGATAACCCGGACGAGCTGAAGTCGAAGTCCAGCCCCACGGCGGGGCGTTCCACTCGGGTGGCCTTGACTTGCACAACTTCGTCCACTGAGCTGACTGGATAAATTCTCCCCATTCTTTGTCTCGCGTCGATGGCCATGGTGAAGGGGGATATATTCTGGACCATTACATAAATGTGGCGAGGGATGGCTGCCAGCCAATCCCGGAATTCAGGTACTAGCCGGTATCCTCTGTTGGCGTCTTCCTCCGGCGTACTCTCTAGTGAGAAGAGCTGCTCCGTGTTCGCTCGTTCCGCGTACGTGCACCAGGCGGGCATCCGCTGTACTTCCCCTGTCGGAATTTTGGTTAGACCCGCTCGGCCGCAGAACAACTGTCCATAGTCTTCCGAGACTGAAGGAGGGGTGTCCAGATTCGTCTGGACAAGCTGCAGCTGGAGACTGGACATGGGCAATTCATTGGTTTCTTGCAAATAGGCCCGGATAACTGCTTGTAGAATGTCCGCATTAGTTCCCAGAATGATCGGGTATTTAGGCAGGTCTTTGGGTTCCGGGCACACAAGGGCATCTACATTCATGGGGTGAGACTTCCCGGTGTTGTCCAGGGACACCGTCACTATGCCATCGATGGGGTAGTCTTCGTTGCTTAGCCCTCTTACTTTGATATGTTCAGCCGACTTCAGTGGCTGATTCTGGAGATGTTGATCATAGAACCCTCGATATATGATGGTCACTTGAGATCCCGTGTCCAATATGGTGGAGGAGTATATGCCTTCTACCAGTACCCGTATGAGGGCTACCGGCCCCATGCGATTGTTCCCGTCCTTGGGACCTTCGCCACTTTGGTTGGGAACGGGGTCTTCTCCGCTGGCCGCGTAGACACCACACACCACAGCGTTAGGCGTGAACTTCCTGGGCGAGGGACTCCTGTCACGAGATTCTCCCATCCGGCAATCATAGGAGATATGTCCTTTCTTCCCGCACTTGTAACAGGACAGATCCCTTGGCGGAGTGCGGCGATTGTACGGAGGCGAGGTTCGTCCGGCATACTTCGGTCGCATGGGCCCGGGTTTATCCGGGGGGCTTCCTTTTTCTCATTACCCCTTTGTTTTTGGGGTGGGCGGTTACGTTAGATTTCTGGGGAGAATGAAGCAGTAGATGTGCTTCATGTTCTTTGACTTGTTGTAACAGCTTGGTGAATGAGGGGGGGCTCCCTCGAGTGAGATTATCGCGGATCATGTTTGCAATAGGGTGGTTGGGGCAGGATCCCCGCAGGTATTGCTTGCAGAGGTATTCATCCATTTGCGAGGCTGTCACATACTTATGGTGAAGCAAGGGTCCTAACGCAATTTGTACCCGGTGGATGTAGACAGACAAGTCTTCTCCATCCTTTTGGTTGATGGCATAGTATTTGGCCCACAGGGCTCCATCATACTCGGTTACACAATAGGCCTCGGTTAAGAATTCGACCATCATCCGAGAGGTCAGATCAGGATGCTGCTCTCGATGAATACTGACCAGAGTGGACGCCGGGGTCTCAGGCATTCCATGATGCATTGACGTTTCACAGCGTCTGTACATGACCATTCTTCCATCACACCTCGGGTGTGTTCCTTCCATGGGTCTATCCCATCCTCCCCCGTCGGGACAGGGAGGGTCCCTGAGAAGGCCTTCAATTTCCGGTAATTTTGAGAATGCGTGGCCAGAGTGAGGGCTTCTACTAACGGGGGTAAACTGGGTGGGGCGGTTTGCTGACCCACCTTGTTATTGAGCTTCTGCAACATCTCACTACACAATCCAGCTTCTTCAGATACGCTAGACCCTTGATAGCTAAATTCTGACCGACAGCTGCCTGCTTCACTAGCCGGGTAGGGAGAGGAGGTGGGGGTAGGGCAGTCGTCACCCAGTCCGTCCAAGGGGGGTCTCGAAGTGGGTAGACAAAGGGGCTCCTACTGGACGGGGAGTTGGGAAGCTGCAGGTATTGGGGAACGGCGGGCTCGAGAACCACCAAATCCTGACGACAATCAACTAACAAGGTGTTCCACTTAGACTCTTGATCTATGAGGACGTCTACCAGGCGGGCTTTGGCAAAACCGGGTAGTTGTCGTAGGGCCGTTTGCAATGTCTCTAAGGGTAAAGCCATAGGTACTTGGCTCACGGCCACCACGCGGCGGGCGTTTGCATTTGCCGCACCCAATCACGCACTCTCTGATGCGAGGGGAGGGCTATGGTAGGCAGTGTGCGGTGTGTGTGTTAAGGGGCACCCCAGGTCTAAGATCTCAGCAGCGCCTCCAAATGTAGCCCTGTTTCCTAGTGAACATAGACCGCTACCATATGCTGTATAACCTGTAGGCTCACAGGGCCTAAGCCTCCGCCACGGAGAGCCTGGGGCACAAGTAATAATAGATAACACTTCGTACTTGGTGCAGTGCCTCCACCTGCGATGGCTCCCACCAGAGGGGGAGTGGTTCCTCGCAGGACACTTATATATCAATACACACACACAGCATATAAACAACTGAATGACTTTACTTGTCTGTATAGGCTTATATATATCAACAGGTGTCCCTCCCTAGAGGAGACACTATCTACTGCGTCTCGCAGGACGCTTCTCCCCCCCATCACCGGGTGATCCCACCCCGTGTCCAATACCCCAACACAATATGTCCCCCACCCTCAAGTGAGATAAATATATGTGTGACTGCGCAGCCACTATGTCCCGTATGAATATATGGTATAGTTGGTGCACTTGGTGATGGTTACCTGCCTGGCACTCCAGTACCCGGGCCTGCAAAGGATCTTCACAAAGGGTCAGATGCGATATGGCTCCAGCAATAGGCATCCGGGGCGATCCCACCCAGATGAACTGCAGCAACCGTAGCAGGGTCTGAGCCCAGACCTCCTGCTTGATGAACACTGTCTCTTTACTGGATCACAGAACGGCACAATAAGGGAACCGGAACCTGTCTAAGGCCAATCCCTATCTCTGCTCCACTCTACGGGGACTCAGGGCCTAACTGCGCTGGGGTATTTATTTATTTATTTATTTATAAAATATTTTACCAGGAAGTAATACATTGAGAGTTACCTCTCGTTTTCAAGTATGTCCTGGGCACAGAGTAAAACAAAATAATACATGGTTACAAATACAGTTACATAAATGAACAGGGTATACATTATATACAAGACATTGCATGCACAGTTAAAGAAAATATATATTATGAGCGTATGAAACAGTTACAGACCAGATTAAAGTGTGAGATAGCCTTAGATTTGAAAGAACTTAAGCTGGTGGTGGATATGAGAGTCTCTGGTAGGTTGTTCCAGTTTTGGGGTGCACGGAAGGAGAAGGAGGCCTTGGTAGGGGCTGAGTGCCTCCCTACACCTGGAGCTCCGTCTCCTTCCTCCTCCCGCTAGCTCTGCACAACGTGCGCGCCCCTTCGCCCTTATCTTCCTTCCTCCCGCTATTCCAACCACCCGATTGGTTCCCTGGCGTCACATGGTCTCGCGGTGGCTGCTGGGACTCGTAGTTCCCTATGCTCCACCCTATAGGAACTATTCCTCCTTCGCGGGCTTTGGCAACTATGCCCGCGCATGCGCGACCTCTGATCCCCACCAGCTCCACAACCTTCTGCGCCTGCGCCAACACTCAACATGGCGGCGCCCTTATATCGCGGAACCTCCGATATAATGGAGCGTTCCCTGCCCTGCTGCAACCCTCCCATCCGACAACAACAACTGCAGGAGAGGGGTGCCCGGCTACACATACATACATATACATACATATATATGAAAATAGGACAAATCAGTGCAACAGTGCTCACCTGGTGTGTGAAGTGAATTAGTGCTGGACTAAAATTAAC
This sequence comes from Ascaphus truei, assembly GCA_036426205.1. Taxonomy (NCBI): domain Eukaryota; kingdom Metazoa; phylum Chordata; class Amphibia; order Anura; family Ascaphidae; genus Ascaphus; species Ascaphus truei. The sequence goes on along the minus strand of CM071569.1, from coordinate 241,365,868 downwards.
ACACACTTTTGTATTGATAAAGGGAAGCTGTCAAGAGAAATCAAGGTTTGTCCCTAAGTGATAAACTGTACAACACATGCAAAGATTAAGCCAAATATCTTAAAAAAAAATAAGGTAACATTCAGATACTGTATGTGCTTTTTGAATGTGGCAATATGCTAAATAGCTTTTGTGAAACTCTATTCAACCATTTAAATTGGAGAGAAGAGCAAAAAAAAAAAATCCTATTTTTTGCCAGGATTACCCCAGGTTTTTGCTTCACTGCCAAGTCTAAGTTCTGATCTCATTTGTGAGTCAAAGGTTCTAACCCTCTGAGAGTAAATGAAATGACCGTGTAGCGATTATTTTCAATAAAAGTGATCTAGCATATGTTTTTAGCACTGAAATTATATAATATAAATAGAAACTACACTAATTGCATCTGTACCCTATAGGTATGGTTTGTTTCTTTTACATGAGGATAATCAATTACTGTATACTGTAGGTTTCATGAGACAGACAAAACATTTAACAAAAAGGTTATTACACAATACAACAATACTATTGACAATGGAACAGAGGCTAACCTTGCCAAGCAATAAATAAGGGTGGGTTGTGGCTCTGCAGCACTAGTCAAAATGTAATATTGCTTACTATAATTCAGCTTGCTGTTTTATAACTGGCTATTTCTTTTAGACTTACCCGTGTGTTAAATCCATCCGCGTTCTGAGTAATTTTGTAGAGCTGTGGAAACTTTAACATGCTATCTTGACTGCAGGATCTTTCACAGATACCCAATGTGAAAGGTGGTAAGGCGGTGAAAATCTGTGGAGACAACAACTGGTCATTTTTTTTTGTGAGGGGGAAGGTGACAACCACATGGAAACGAGAGGCGAGACCTAGAAAAGGGTGCCCATGTTTTGTAGTAGAAATACTTAATGAGCAACCATAGAAAGACTTTTGAGAGAACAACTATGGTGGTTCATGTCCACACGTATATATAGTACTTTAGGTACATAGTGCCAAGCCGTAAAGGAGCAATCAAAGCAGGTGCTTTTTTTGGCAATTAACACAGGATTGAAGCTATGAGGACACCCTGCTTCCAGAGATACTTCCAAAAGGGGTGCCCTTTCTCTCTGCTTTTTAAAGCTCCATCGTCACTCGGGCCATTAGGAAGCCGCACCGGATGACATCACGGACTCCTATTGGCCCGCAGGATGTGGGAGCTTAGAAAAGCCGCCATTAAGTGATCCATGCTAGCCGAGTGGAACGGCAACCAGCACCCATATGGAAGTAAGTATTTCAGGAAGCAGGGGGGGCCCTGGAGCTGAAAATAATGGGGTTCAGCTACAAAGACCCCTGCTTCCATCCAATGTAAAAATAAATTCACCAAACAAAATCGCCTGCTTAGATAGCCTCTTTAACTCCTTCAGTTTCAGAGGGGCTGGCAACGCATTGCTAGCCCATCTGGCACTAAAGAGGTTAATGCAACGTTTCACAGAATAAGACATTAAAATACAGGGTGTTATAATACAACAAGAAAATCAAGCATACATTTACTAGCAAAGAAGAGAAATTCCTGAGCTACGGAGTTTATAATCTAGGACGTGTGTTTGGAGACAGTAAGAGTACTATAGGTGTAAATAGCAGAAATATGTGGTTGGATTGGTATGTGCAAATGTGTGTGTGTTTATAAATCTACGCTGATCGAATGCCCCATTCAGAAGGTGGACTTGAAATTAAGGAGATAACGAGAGAACAGAAAGGAGACCGCCTTGAGCAGAGTTTAAAATAGAGCAGTGATTCTCAACAGAGGGCTCGTGAGGTATCTCCAATGTGTTCACCCCAAAAAATCTGTAATGGTGGATCTCAGGCAGCATAGTGGGTTCCTGAACCTGTGTGGAGACTGTGAGCTTAGTAAGTCGCCGAACTGCACCTTGGCATGGGTGGTACAGCAGTCCATTACAGCAGGAGCTTCCGAAGTCGCTCCCCCACAATGCTTTGCATTCACAGCAGGAAGGCATTGTGGGGCGTCACTTTGGAAGCTTCTGCAGTGATTGACAGCTATACCACCCATGCTGTGTGCACACACTGAGGTGCAGTTTAGGGCATTTTTAAAAGTGTATTTGCCCCCACAAGCTCTGGACAACATATTGCCTGGGATTGGTCAAACTGTTTTTCTTTATCAATAGTATCATGAGTAAGCGATATGACATGATATGATATCGCCACGCAAGGAAGCTCAATACATTAAAAAGGGCATAAAAATAATACAGGAGCCTTGGTAGGATATTCATTTTGATCGTGGCTATTCTTCCTAACCAAGATATCTGGTATTCGTTCCAGCTCTGGAGGTCCTTTTTTAGCCTCTCAAATAAGGGTGGATAGTTATGTTTGTATAGCGAATTATACTCCCTTGTTATTTGGATTCCTAAGTATTTGATCTTTGTGGAGTTCCACCTATATTTAAAATTTGCTTGTAGTAATTTAACTTCAGAATCCGATAGGGTTAGGTTCAATGCTTCCGACTTATCCATGTTGATTTTATATCCCGATATTTTGCTAAATTTATCTAGTTGTGAATGTAAGTTCGGGAGTGAATTCAAGGGGTTGGCGAGAGTTAGGATAATGTCGTCGGCAAATAGGGATATTTTGTAGTTTGTCTCTCCTATTACAATTCCGTTTATGTTTTTTTCGTCTCTAATTGTTGCTGCCAAGGGTTCGATAGAGAGAGCAAACAGAAGCGGAGACAAGGGGCATCCCTGTCGAGTACCATTCTTTATGCTTATAGGGTTTGAGTCTCCTCCTGAGAGTTTCACTATAGCCGTGGGAGATCTGTATTGGGCTGTGACCCCTTCTAGATATGGGCCCTGAAATCCATATTTAAGTAGGGTTTGGTCTAGGAAGTCCCACCTAATCCTGTCGAATGCTTTTTCCGCATCCAAGCTCAACAGGATGGCCTTTGTGGATGAGAGATGTACATGGTCGATTATATCTATAATTTTCCTAGTATTGTCTGAGGCCTGTCTGCTGGAAATAAACCCGACTTGATCTATATGTATCAGTCTTGGGAGTATGGGGGTCAGTCTATTTGCCAGAATTTTGCTGAACAGTTTTAGATCCGAATTAAGGAGGGCTATGGGGCGATAGTTACCACACTGTAGTGGGTCTCTCCCTTCCTTTGGTATGATTGTTAAATTAGCTTTAGACATAGATGGTGGGATGACTGTTCCTTCCAGAAACGCATTAAACATATCAAGTAGATACGGGGCCAGAACCGCCTTAAATTTTTTGTAGTATTGATTGGAGAATCCATCCGGGCCTGGCGTTTTGCTGGGTTTTAATTGAGCGATTGCATCTATCAATTCTTCTAGGGAGATTTCTTTATTTAGGTCTGAGAGGTTACTTTCCGAAAGTGTCGGGAGTTTACACGCTTCCAAGTATGTATAGATAGCCTCCGCGTCTGATGATTTATTTTTGGGAAAATTTAGGTTATATAATTTGTTATAATAGTCCGAAAATTCGTTCGCTATTTGCGTCTCACAAAGTGTCTTCGTACCTGATTTTGTCAAAATAGCTGATATTTGGGATTTAGCTCTCATAACGCGCAATTTGGAGGCGAGTAATCGGTCGGCTTTATTACCTTATAAATTACCTTACCTTTAGTACCTTTATTATCTTCCTATAGATATTCCAATGCCGGAGCTTAAAAATATACAAAACAGAATTTTCCAATTTATCTGGCAAAATAAAAGACCCAAAATAAAAGATCTATTATGCTAGCCCCAAAAGATTGCTGAGGCTTGGCAGTCCCAGATATCATTAAATACTATTTGGCGGCCCAACTCAAACAAGCAATAATGTGGAACAACGATCCAACCACCAGTTGCTGGGTGGGACTTGAGTCTACCTATACGAGACCTCTCTCTCTCCCGGCCGCTATGTGGACCGAGAGGGGAGGAGAGACCCTCTTGGAAACATTAAAACTGGGAGCAATGAAATGTACATGGCGGATATGGTCTAGAAATAAAGATAAATATGGTCTGACAGCCAGTCCAACACTACTAACCCCTATATTCCACAACCCTGAATTCCCCCCAGGCTGGCTCCCACAGAGACTCAATAAATTTAAGACGTTAAAGTTGATGGTAGTGTAAGGAATCCGCTCCTTGGTTTAATGTTTGCCTTAACTTGCAGACCTGTGCAGTCCTGGAACACTTTCCCGGATATTTACTGCAGCCTGGATTCACTCACCAAAGCAATACTGCCACACGCCCCTTCTGCCATTGGTTCTCTGACCTTTAAGTGTTGCCTTCCCACAATGCTCCCTGCCGAGCATAGTCCTTCCTGGATGTCTCTGTGTTCTGCCATAAGCCTTGTCTTGTCTGTCTCCTTGGTTCCTGAGACCGGCTGCTAGTGTCACGCAGCAGTCTGTTCCTGTGCTGAAGCGGAGTACTCTCCTTGTTGTCTTCAGCTCCCTGATTCCTGTGACCGGCTGCTAGTCTCATGCAGCGGTCAGTTCCTGTTTCCTGTGCTGAAGCTGAGTACTCTCCTTGTTACTTCAGCTCCTTGTTTCCTGTGACCGGCTGCTATATTCATGCAGCGGTCTGTTCCTGGTTTCCTGCACTGAAGCGGAGGTTTCCCTGTGTATCTTCAGCTTCCTGGTTCCTGGGGCCTACTCTTTCCCTAATCTAGAGAGGCCGTGTCCTGGTTCCTGCGCTGAAACGGAGGATTCTCCAGCCCGCTCAGGACTCTTGCGCTGAAGCACTGGTTTACCAGTGCAGCTAGGCGGTGTGCTACTCTGGTCTGTCTACCACCTCCTGAGACCAGTACCATGGGCCATGGTCGCCGCACGCGCAGAGGCCACTCCCGCGCTCCTAAGCTGAAGCGGGGCTCTCCTGACTACCTGTTGCCGAACTCCTGCTTGAACAACGTTTACCCTGATGTCTCCAGTCCTGACCCTGGCGTGTCCACCGACGATGCTGTCTTCTCCTATCCTGATCCTGCTACGTACGACTACGAACTGCGCAATCCGGATCAGCCTGCGCGGTCTAAGGTCGGTGCTTTTACAACCCCACCTCAGCCACGCGGTCCGACCCAGGTTTGTGGCGAGCACAGTCGTGACAGTATGCTCGGCCCCACAAACTCGGACCGCCCTGTGGTGAGGGTTGGTATGTTTCTGTCTGAAATCCTGTCCTGGCCTGTAGACCAGTCCCAGTTTGAAAACCAGTATCTGTGCGAAATACTACCCCTGATTGAAGATCAGATTATGTATGAAGGTTTAACCCCGTTGCAAAGACAATGCCGTAACGATCTCATTAATAAGGCTTATTGCCTCAAGGACTTAAAACAGTCTCTGGCCGATTGTGTTTGCTCCTCTGGTTCCCCTTTAACCTGGGATAATGTGCATCCTATCAAACTTCCCAACGCCCGAAATGCACTCCTTGCCTTGGCCTTATCATTGGACATTCACCTAGTACAACAGGACCCTCTCTTCATGGTGGTTCATGCTCAAGACACACTCCGTGTACTTTCCCTGACTTTGGACATTTGCATAAAGGAACAGGACCCTCTCCGCGCCAGCTACGCTGCCGCTTGGCAGTCCACCTGTGCTGCCAGTCCTGTCGCTAAACCTGGGGACGTATCTCCCTCTCCAGGAAATGACCAAACTGACCCACTATCACTGCCCCCTAACATAGATGCTGCCCCGGTCCCTAGCCCTGATGGTAAACCCGGGTACTCTGACACCAATGATACGTCTACGTTAACCCCTGCTGATCAGTCCTGTGAGGTTCCCCTGGAGTATACGTATATTTCTCTAGCCAACACTAAGGCTCTAGTATCCGAGAACAAGTCCCTTTTTCCCTCTATTCCTAACTCTGAATCTCCCTTTTCAGCCCTCGAAGTTTTTCCTGCTTTAACCCCTGCTAGGCAGTTCTGCATGCCTTCCCTGTCAGGGAACAAATGCCTCCTACCTCCACGTACACAGCTTCAATTTCTAAGTTCTGTTCCCAGGGTCATTCCTGTATTAAACCCTGTGGGGCAGCTCTCTGAGTCCCCTTTGGTAACCCCCTGTTCTCCGCCAGCCATGGTCACGTCCCTAGCTCCAGAGGAAGAATCCCTTGTCTCACCTATTACAGAGGAAAAACTCTCTATGTTCTACTCTCAGGTATTATCTGCTTTAACTCCTGTAAATTCTTGCTGCCTCCAAGCTAATGCCTTCGTTCTAGGCTCAGAGAATGTGTCCCCAAGTCCTATAGCAGAGGTTGCATTAAATGACTTCCCCAAGGTTGCTGAATCCTTAGTTAGTTTTTGCTATAAAACCCCTGCTTCAGCTCAAGTTTCAGCTGCTGTGCCCCCTGAAACTTCGGCAAAGTTCTGATTCCAGTTAAATGTATTCAGTTACCAAGTTTTTCCCTAAGCTTGGTCGCAGAGTTCCCATTTCCAGGTACTTCGCTGAACCAGTCTGTCACCCAGAGAGCGATGATCCCTGCTTCAGCACATAGTCCCCATGTCGTGGAATCTGCAGTCATTTCTGGTTTCCCAGACACTCCTTACCATATACCCACTTCAGAGACCAGTACAGTAATGATTACCCCCGTGTACTGTCTGTGTTCTCCCCTTCTCAAAGCTTAGGGTTAAAACCGTACAGTGGTCAGTATGCCCCTCCTGGGGTTCATGTTGTGTTCCCAGGAATGTTTGCTGACACACTGTTTTCACTTAAAAGCGATGCTTTTTCATATGTGCTAGCTAGAAGCCTGCACACAGTTTCCCCTCTCTCTGAAATTTGCCTTGTCGGCCCTGATACTCGGAGAGGTAAAAACCTCCCTTCAGATTCAGAATCTCTTTCTATAGAGGTCGTCCTTGCTGTTAGTTCCCCTGATTTCTCTGCCCATGCAAACCCTCCAGGGATCAGCATATCGGTTGTTACCCCCTTAGTACAGTCTGAGACCACCCTGCTTATATTACAAGTCCTGGTGTTTAAATCTGAGCTATTTAGTTTTACTGCTCTTGCTAAACCTCAGTCCCTCAGCACTGCAGCTAAACGTGCTCCAGCAACCATTGGGTTACTCGGGGTAAAAATTAAAATTCCTGTCTTAAAGGGTACTTTCTCACACATGTCCAGCAAACTTAGAACCTCAGTGATTGATTCTAAGTCACTTATCACTATATCTGATGTTCTCACTAGTCAAACCCTGACACCCTCACCACTGGCTAGGAGTCCCGTTATCAGAATTTTTGCACTAGTAAACACGCCTAAATCTGTTTTTGTCATGACAAGCACCCCTGTTGTTAGGGCCCTTGCAGTTTTGGATAAGACTCCTTTTACTTCAAAGGTTTCTGCTATTGTGAGTTTCCACGGTTCCAACTTACCGCTTATTGTCTCTTTAACTCCCATCATTACTCTCCCATTACCAGTCACTGATTCCCAGGCACCAGCTCCTGACGCTAGTTCTCCTATCGGTACCCCTGCTTTGCGAGATGTTTCTGTTATGGATTCCGAGCCTCCAGCTCCGGAGTCAATTCCTTTACTCGCTGCTGTTTTTGTAGTCTCTCAGGTCCCTGTCACTGAAGTACAGACTTCAGCTTCTGAGGTTAGCTCCCCTCCCTCCGCTACCCTTGCTCTGCCTGATTCTCAAGTTTCTGATATTAGAGCCCCAAAGCCTATTCCTACTCCCCAGACAATACTATCTCCCACTGAGGGTTCCCCAGTATTTGAGAGCTCCACTGCTGAGTGCTTCTCTGCCTCTGTGAAACGATGTTTTTCCCCCTCGGAACCTTCTGTTGCCCCTGTTATTTCCTTTGAGTTGGAAATACTCTGTACGTATCCCAAGATTTCGGTCTCTATGTCTGGTTTACTGCTTGCCTTGTCACCTTCCATACCAATACCGGGAAATGCTCCCACCCACCCTATACCCTCGCTGACCACTACCTGGGAGACCTCTGGAGGAGAAGTCCCTCTCAAATTCCTACATGCAGAGGTCAGCCAAGACTTTGTCTGTCCCGAAGGTCGCCCGGGTATATTCGATCAACTATCAAGGCCGCTTATCCTGGTTCCATTACTAAAGACTGGGCTCCCAGTGGGGGTTCTTCTGCCGTTTCTGCTCCGGAACCCTCTGGTTCTTCACAGCCTTGGATTCCCAAGCCATTTCGCGGGGCGAGCCAGGTACCAATGATATCTCTACCACCACTCTCATATCCTAGAACAGTACTCACCAAGGAACTGCTCGTTTACGGATCCCCTTTCCGCCTAAAAAACTTTAGGAACAACTCGTTGTCCCCGAGACCCATGGATGGCCCTAGCTGGCCGCAGTTCTCTCCGGGGTGTGGGGGTACACAAAGGAGTGACCACGAGTCTCTGAACCATGACTCTAACACCAATCCTAGATGGTTCTGGAACAACTCCTGGTCCCCCAACTCTATGAGTGGTCTTGTTCGCCCGGAGGTCTCACGTGAAGAGGGGGGTACTGTAAGGAATCCGCTCCTCGGTTTAATGTTTGCCTTAACTTGCAGACCTGTGCAGTCCTGGAACACGACTTGAATCTATCTTTAGACTCAACCGTTTTCTGTTCTTCCCTATTAGGTTTATTAAGTAAGGTATGACGGTCTAACAGACTCACTTGTCGGAATGTCTCCAGTATGGTATGTCTATTGTACCCCTTGGCTAAAAACCTTGATACCAGTAGTTCCCCCTGGGCCAGATAGTCAGAATGTAAGGAACAATTCCTCCTAATTCTGAGAAACTGGCCCCTTTTATAATATTAGCACTATTGTTTAATGCATCTCGTGTCTCCACTTTTGGGATATATTAGCACTATTGTTTAATGCATCTCGTGTCTCCACTTTTGGGATCTCGGAGGTCTGGGTTGAGCATGTTTATCGTGCTCCCTTTGTCGAGCAGCTCCCAGCTACCAACGTGAAGACGCAGAGACGCAGAGACGTGTGTGAAGTCCCTTCCGGGTCCCAGTGCTCCACGAGAGAGGTGAATGGCGGCTGCACGCTACAACTAAGCAGCCGCAAAGGAAAGTACAGATTCCCTTACTCTCTGGGACAACTCTCTGGAACAACGGCTGATACAGACACAAGATCCAGCACTTCAAAGGACTTCAGTTTACACAGAGGCGATCGTGGAGTCTTCAGTTGGTGCATGGGCTGGTCCCATAATATGCCTGATTTTATCAGACAAATTGTAAGTGTGCATTTGTCTTGTCCGTGATGTATTAAAATTCTTATCTGATTTTACACAAGGATCGGGCGCTTCTTTTCTCTTTTTTATATATATATATATATATATGTAAGGGGGTCACCCCCGGTTCCCCTGATTTTCCTTTGCCCCCTGCCTTACCCCTGTGGCAGTGGGGGAAGGGGACGGCGACTTCTCCCGGCGGGCACCGCCCTCTTGGTTTTGGCGCGAGCTTCGCCCATGCGCAGTAAAGATCGCGCACGCGGTCCCCATAGAAAAGAGCTGTGCCAAGGACTACAATTCCCAGCAGCCTCTGGGGAATGCACTTTCACCCTGGTCACAGGCAGCATTGAAGCCAATAGAGCTGGCAGACAGAATTCTCATGCTGCAGGAGAACATGCAACAATTGTTGTGTGGCAGACAGGGTACATAGCCGTTGGAGCAGGCTAATCTAGAAAGAGCCGGAAGCAGCCCAGCGAAGGAGGTGGTAGGCTACAGGAGTCGGGGACTCCCTGTAATAAGGGCTAGTGAAGTATTTTGGGATGGGAGAAAGGCACTGCTCTAGCCTGAAACAATGTTTACAGAAGCATTTGAGTAGAATTATAAATCGTATAAGGACTAGAGATCTCACCTACAAATCCAAAATAATTATTGCCAAACATATTTATTTACCCTTGCTGGTGAGATATCTGCATTACTGCACTTATTATTATTATTACTTGAAAACTTCCCTATCAGTAGATCAATTTGTGCAATGTATTATGTTTAGCTTATTATCAATTCCAGTTACTGAAACAAACTGAAACAAGTCTTGTTGCAACTGGTTGATTTTAGACAACCCTTATTCTCATAGCAAAATACCACCAATGTAAAACTAAAAAGGCATTAAAATATTTCTGGAGATTTCAACAGAGTACAACTTGATTTATGGAAAATGTGGTTTTATAATAAATTTACTTTTCAACAACTGTTTTAAATATTGGGCATATGTTGCATCAGAACAAAATGTTTTTCACAAAATGTAGTTCAACATAAGAAATCTTGAGTATGTATGTAGATAATTGACTATGATAAACCTCGCAGACATAAACAGCACAAGGGAATTGTACTGCACTTTTACGTGTAATCAAAAACCAAAATGACTCACTTACCACATTGTACAAACCAATGCACCATCGTTCAAACAAAATTTGTCCAGAAAATCCATTAACAAACGCAAACCAAAGCTGAAACATAAGACAGAGACACAATATTACATTTTGATATTTCACTAAATGTTTCCATATATTGAAGTGAGATGCATGGAATGTGGACCACCATCTGGACACAGCTGTCTAATGTTCCTAGAACGTAATTATCAGTGTTGTTTCACAGGCGTTCTGTTGACATCAGACTGTTATGGTAGGTTGCTTACCTGAGATGATTGAACTTAGTTGAATATGTCCATTATTTTACTGCCATGTACATCACAAGCATTAGCAAGAGAATAAAAGTAATTTGCAGCAGATGTAAATAGTTCTACTGATTCACTGGTAAACTACACGCAAATACTGTTTGTGCACTTGTCCCGAACAAACAACACTATGAAAAAGCATTAGGAAAGCTGTGGTATTAGAAATATCTGTCATGTGTTGATCAGATCAATTTAAAATTAATTGTTCTGCTGCGAGTATTCCAAGTTTAAAGCAGAAATCCCTTCTGGAAATTCCTTTTTGCTTGAACATTATCTGATGCAGCGAAACCATGGCACTTAGAGCTACAGGCTCCTCTGTCCAAGAGTGCTGGTGTAAACAAACACAAAAAGATGGCAGCAGGGACACCCAATAAAAAGCCGGGATATCATCTCCCTATCATGTCCCAGAATTTCTACTGGCTGTCGGAGTAAGTCTGACCCCAGCAACCCTATAGTTTTCATAGGCTAGTATTATTGGCTGCCAAATGTAATGTTCATTATTCCAGGAACCTAGGAGATTATTTATCAATGACTCCCCTCTCCAAAAGCGTGGCAAAACTGGGGAAATAAAACACTACCAGACTAATCTCATTGTGTTCCTGGGTGCCGGTCTACTGCAACTGTTCGGTGAATGAAACCGTTGAACACACGGATAGAACGCCCCGGCGGTGGGTGAGGGGGCTTTGGCCCAAAGACTTGGAAAGGCTGAGGGCCTTATGTTTTTAGACACAGGGGACACCAAACCTCATGGAGAAGCCAAGAGCAATAAAAAATGTAAGGTTAATAGACATTGAAAACTTAGAGATAAAATAGGAAACCAAGTTTTTATATTTGTATTCCTACCCAGGAAGCTTATCCCTATAAGCACACGTTAACATGAACATTTTATATATGTTTATCTGTCCCACGTTGTCAGGGATTAATATGTATTATAGGCCATTTTATATTCTAAGTGGGCCGCACTGAAGGTGCGATCAGGGGAGGGTGAGCAGATAGAGGCGGGTGTGCAGGTTCTGGGAGCCCTGCATGCCCGATGTCAGGTCACCCCCAGTAGGCCATATGCCCGCCAGGCTACATAGGGCCTGGCCGCAAATCTGGGATGAGTGTCTGGTTACATATCTTACTTCATAGTTAAATTAATTTTTTTTTCTTCCCTAATTTCCCGCAGGGGGGAAATCCCTTCCCTTCGTTTTCTATCCCCATTTGTTATTTGTAATGGAAAGGGAGGTCGATGTTCTTAAACAACACTTTGAATATAGGTGTAAAAAGACCTATCTGAAGTATTTGGGGATATACCTTACTAGGGACTACAACTCATTATATAAATATAACTATCCCAACCTTTTTTCTAAGATTAGAAAAGATCTACAAGTTTGGAATTCTCACTATATTTCCTGGATAGGGCGTATAACCGCAGTGAAGCCCCATGTTTTAACTTTATATGAGGACTGGTGTCTGCGCCAGCCCCATACAAAGGGCATTATCTCGAGAATATATCAGAGTTTATCCTCTATCAAGAGCAACCAAACTCCCGATAACTATATGGTATCCTGGGAATAGGATCTTAACATCAGTATAGACCTCGATATCAGGAAAGATATCTGGGAAGCCGCTTCAAAAAGTAATTGTGCGTTGTGATTAAGGAGAATATTTACAAGTTAATATTCAGATGGTACATGACTCCTGCCAGGTTACACTCGTTCCTCCCAAGTGTTTCCCCTCTGTGTTGCCGTGGTTGTGGTGAAGTGGGGAATGTATTACACACATTTTGGTCATGTCCCAAAATCCAACAAACATGGACGGAAGTGTTCGCCCTAATACACAAGAGTCTAGAAATCACTATCCCACATGACCCAATATATATATTGCTAGGAAAACCAATGGTCAATACCTCCCAAAAAAAAGCTAAAGAAATAACCCAAATTTTAAACGCTACAAGGTGTACAATTGCCAAAAATTGGAAACAACCTGCCCCCCATCCCTAAACCAAATAAATAACAAAATTTGGCATATAGTCTATATGTAAAACTTCTCATCCTTTCTGAACATTTCTACTGTACCTTGCAAATCTCTGAGATTTGGGCTCTTTGGTTCCGTCATGCAGGTATATCCCCATATATAGACTACAATACTTGGAACAGAGTGATATATGTGGTATTTAAATTGTTGTTTACAGTGTTATATTGTTACAAATGCTGTTCCTTCCCCCCCTTCCCTGATCTCCCTCCCCTTTATTGTTTCATAACCAGTTTATTTGTATTATTGTATCCCCCCCTTTTTTGTTTTCTGTTTTGAATACCCTACTTTTTATGTATATAAAATTATCAATAAAAAATTTAAGTAACAAAAAAAAAAGAATATTCTCCCCAGACTTCAATATTATTTCCAAACATTACCAATATCTGTCACACATACAAATATAAAAGAAATCCAAAACCGTATTATGCAATTTATTTGGAAACATAAACAACCGAGAATAGCTAGGTCAATTATGCTGGAGTCTAAAGAGGGAGGGGGTCTAGTGGTTCAAAATATTCTAAAATATTATATAGCTTCTCATTTGAAACAGGTTAACAAAGTTGCATGGTGCTCAAAAACAAATATCGTAGCAAATATTGTGATGATAGCTAAAGTTTAAAGCGGAGAACCCCTCCAAAGAAGGCAATAACTGAGGCTAGGATATAACAATACTCCCATACACCTATTGATAGACGTGTAACTGGAGTCCCACATGCACTGAAGTAAGTGTGTCCAGCATTAAAACAACATCATGGTGATAACATGGGGTATGTATACAAAAATCCTTGCAGCCACTTAGGGAAAAAGGAGAGTTGAAAAGGACTCACTGAGGTATATAACTCACATGATATGAGGAGCCTTGAGATCCACTTTGTTTTAAATATTTGGGTGTGTATACCAATGTAATGTATTCATTTTATACTGATTCCTGTTCAATTGTACCTCTAGTCCAGTTCTCATTTTACCATTCCCTTTTGAGTGTGGACTTACTAATCTATTAGGGTATATATAGGGAGAGTTGGATAGCAGCTTATTATGTGCCCCTGAAGAAGCAGAACGTGAAACTAGTAGGGCAGAGGAGTCTGGTGTGTATGGTATGTACTGTGGAGGAAGGAAACACACCAAGAAGGTACTTTTGGAAATTATGCACTAAAGTCTTGCGAGACGCGAGGTACACTCATCACGTGACGCGGAAGCATTGTGTGGGGTGCACGGAGCTGCAGGCAGTGAGGGACGCGGGCGTTTCCTACTTTCTAGCTGCAGGAGTACACTCCGTTGGATCTATTAGACTGTAAGCTCCTCGGAGCAGGGACTCCTCTTCCTTAATGTCTAAAGCACTTATTCCCATGATCTGTTATTTATATTATCTGTTATTTATTTGATTACCACATGTATTACTGCCGTGAAGCGCTATGTACATTAATGGCGCTATATAAATAAAGACATACAATACAATACATACAATACAATCTACCACACAGGCTAAGGTGTCGGAGTTGAGCTGGTGGTGCGTGGGACTTTTTTCTGCGTCAGAGGTACCGGTGTGGAGTACTCCAGTGGACATATCCTTTATGTGTTTCTATTTTATTCATTAAATTGTTTTGTACGTTAGTACGTTAGCAGTTTCTTATCTGGATGCATATCCCTGTGTGAAAGCCATTGGGGCGGTGTGCTGTTTCGGGAGACCATTATTACAGGAGGATCTCATTGGAGTAATACGTTTGGCAGATGAGCCCAGCTGATACCTGAAAGAGGGGTTCTCGGGCCAGTTCATCTGAGTTTATGATCACTGCTCATATTGATCTTTTATTCTGTAAGTGTAGACCTTTATTTAGCAGGGTTTTCTATACCAAAACAGATTACACTATGTTTTGGTTTTTGTCTTTTCTCTCCTGTGCGCTTTAGGTCCTTTTCTGGCGGGTGTGACTTTTTTTTATCTCTGGGTGAGAGATTTGGGCCAGCTGCAGGGAGAGTTTAGTCATTACTATTGATACAGTAACCTGTTTTTTGCTACTGTTTTTTTATTAGTTTTGCGCATCCCTGTTTTTTCTTGCATTTGTATAATATGTAATGTGATAGTTGTCATTGTAAGAATTCTGTCACAAAATGGTTGTTCTCCCTCCCCCTCCCCTTTTTTTCTGTACCCCTTCCCTTCCCATTTATGTTTGAAAATCTTAATAAAAATATAAGTTTAAAAAAAAAAGTATAAAGTGTGTAAACCCTAAAAAGTCTGATACTAGTTTTAGAGCAGAAATAAGTTGCTACTGTATGTATCAACTAAAAAAATATTTGAAGCAACAATGGTGTTTTATTATATAGGTTAGCAAAAATGTATTCTTTGCACATTATGGGTTTTATAAATATTACCCTCATAATATATTTTTAATAATACTCATCAATAAAATATACACATCAGTCTGCTTTCATTTAAATTGCATCAATCAGGTATTCAGCATGACACAATGAATTAAAATTAATTTTACACAACGACTTATGTGTCATATGTATGAAACTTTCATGCAGTGCATATTAAGAACATTTTATGAAGGTTTGTACTACTTTTTAGCACGGACAATTTGATGCATGAAAAAAATTCAAATATGATCATAGTACATACGTAAGCCCTCTTGTCTTTGGGTAGCCTGGACTCCGTAGCCTCTGTGTCTGTCGCTAAACGTAAGAATGTGACCTCGGCAGGGCCCTCTGTTTGTCACTCTGGGGACACCTACTGTACAGTAGCTCCAGCATCAATGAGGAGAGAGAATCCAGTCGGAATGTACAACTATTGGATTCGTGTGAACATATTAACAAAAAAATCACATAGTGTGGCAATATGTTCACTTATTTTTTCGGGCTATAAACCCTCTTTTTGGGGCCGGATCATGGCATGATGTGTCGGTTGACTCCTGCTGGGGTGTCTGCTTGGCCTGGTGGGAAAGTTACTCCTGTACCTCCAGGTGGACAGCTGGAGAGTCCGTGGACCGGGTGCAGGGCTACAGTGACGGGAGAGGCCTTTACTTCACTGCAGGGCACTGTGGCTGAAGTCTCATGGGACTCCAGTGGTGAAAGTAGGCCAGACCAGGACACAGCAAAACAATAAGTGCCTGTAAAGCGCACCAGTGTGAATTATTTGGGCGTTAAAGAGTAGTTTTTTCAAATTCTAACAACTTCCACATAACAGTCCGAAACTGAGCAAAAACGAACCTCTCTCTGTCTCATCTTGTAGGATGCCCCAATATGGGCATATCCATACTAGGGCATCCACGTCACTGACCGGAGCCAGCTTCTGCTCGGAGACAAGATGGAGAGAGAGGCAGGTTCGTTTTCTTTGGTTTCGGTCAGAAGATTAACGCTGTGGGGTCCCATTCAGAAGCAGGGACCCAGTCAGTGTTAATCCTTACACTTTTTGGACCATGGCCGTCGGACCGCACTGGAGCCGCAAGTGCTCACGTACCTGTAAGAATTAAAATCTTCTTTCACCACTGCATGGGACATGGTGGTGTATAGAAGCTATGATGTAGCCCTAAAAAAACACAAAACAGACAGGAACAGACTCCTCATCGATCAGCGGTGTTGATATAGTATTGAACCACAAACTTCAGGAAACTGGCTTCACCAAGGAGTCTTACAAACAGCGGCCAGTGGCGTGATTGGACGAGGGCAGGGAGCTGCCTCAGAAGGTAGAAGATGGGACCAGAAGGTAGACAGGTGGCCAGGGCAGGGAACTGTAGGTAGATGTGGCAGCAGGCTGACCGAGGGAGATGGCAGGCAGCGCACGGGGAGCAGTTAGATCAAGCAGGCAAGACACTGTCAGCAGTTGTTTGCCTAAAATTCTGCTGTTCAGTGTCTTCCTCACCTGGCTAAGAAGGCCCCGCCTACCCTCGCTTTCCCAGATGCTGACCAGCTTTGTGCTGAAGGGGCACCTAGCTGTTGATAGATAACCTGGGATCTTTCACACTATTTCCCTACTGTTAGCCAAATGGTCTCCCCCGGGTATGCAGTCAACTGAACGTTTCTCAACATAGTGGAAGACGTGTTCACAGCATATTAAGTAGGCGCCTAAATGAGTCAAAGGGACTAAAATGAACTAATAGCAGTGACATGTTTAAAAGGTCAGATATAGGTGAGCAGCAACTTTAATAACAAACAAAAAACAAACAAACCAACAACAATGTTTCAGTGTTAAAAACAAATGCTGTGGATGGATTTTATAGTCTGTATTTAATTTAATATCTTTTGACAATACCTCTACTGTCTTTGACTGTCTGCTCAGCTGGAGATTTTTTTAAATGTAATTGTTTGTCTGAATTAGTGTTAGACTAATAAACCCCAAGGGGCCTATTCTATAAGCGTTCATAAAAAAAACACTGGGACGGTTACGCCACCAGTGTTTTGAGCCTTGCTATCACGGTATTCAGAAAGCCTCGAATACGTGCGATAGCAAAATTCCCAAAATGGGCGAGTAGCTGGCGACGTGATGATCGCCTCTCTCTACAGGGCTCACCTGGCGATTTGTACCAGCTGCATAGAGAGCGTCACAGAGAAAGCCGTCTCTCCCTGCGTATATCTCACCAACGATCGCAGGGTTTTAATAAAAATGTTAATACTGGTGTATGTGAGCAGAGGGTCTCCAGAGCAGAACCGCGTTGATTCCAGGTCCGGGGACCCCCTGCTTCCCGAGATACAGGCTACCGCTAAGTTAATGAAGGGGTTAACTCAAGCAGCAACCCTTCCGCAAAGCCTAAACACCCACCAAGGGCCAAATACCACTTTCACCTACCCCGCTACCCACAATAAACATGGCATTGGTAGTTAACCCCTTCAGTGCCTTAGCGGTTAGCCGCTAAGGTAATGAAGTTGCCTGTAAATGCATTTTTATTGCATGGGATTCATGACGGGGTCTCCAGAGCTGATATTAATGGGATTCAGCTCCGGAGACTCCCGGCATCAATCTGATGCAGAAAAAAGACATTTTTTTCCCTAAGTCCTCTCTCGCTGCCTTCTTTTCAGGTTCTCCCCAGCCTCATACCAACTTTTCCCGGTGTGAGGATTTGGGGAGAAACTCGCCATTCTAGAGCAGCGATTAGCCTCGATCAACCAATCGAGGCTACTACAATTGCACGAGTTTCAAAACCTGCTGATAAGTGGCTTATCGCTGCTCACCCGGCGATGTGTTTTGGACAGCTGAAAAAAATTGGCCATGTATGCCTTTATCGCCTACTTATCGAGGCTTTCTGAATAGCAGTAGGCATTTTGGCCGAAAAGGCCTCGATAAGTGGCTTATCGAGGCTTATAGAATAGGCCCCCATATATAAGTTTGGTGTTTATGAGACAATATATGTCCTCCTTAAAGTATAAAGATCCTTTTTTATCTAGGGACTACTGGTCAATGAAGAATTAATTACTGAATATACGAACCTTGGGTGCAAGATAAAGGCTCTTGTGTGACTCTCTAATCTCACACACTGTGGTGTTTTTCTTTAATCACTTTTGATAATATGTATTGTACAAATTAAATCCTTGAATATTCAATATAATGGTCAAGATATCACTGAACGGAGCTCCATAAGAGCCTGTGGGTCAGATGCTTTACGTACTTGGATTATTTTAAAGCCATTTTTCGTTCTCTACTGCCCAAATGCATTTAATATTGAGATTAAAACAGTAATAGTCTTCTATTACATATAATTGCTGGTAATATTTTGCTTACTCAGGGTTTAGGTATTCACAGGGTCAGGTATTACATGTTTGGGGGATTAGAGTGTGTATTACAGGCTCCAAAAGTCCATTGCCCAGTTACCCAACACCAAGTTATTTCTGCTTAGATTGTATCTACGAAACTCTCTCCCTAAAAATCTATATTTACGTGTATCTGTTTTCTTTCAGAGAAAGGATGCCTATAGTCCATGCATGTCAATGAAACAATCGCCCTCATTTTCTCCCAAATATAGTGCGAGTTTTCATGTGTTGCCCAATATGCTCGTATTTCATGATAAATATTTCTACTGTACAGTAAATTTTTGTAAAAAAAAATTGATTATTTTGGAGCGCTCAAAAAGGGAAGTGTAAACTTGAGGCTCTTCCCCAACAACAAATATAAAGGTAAGTAGAAAATACACATATATAAAATATATAAACAAGTGAAAAATGTATAAAGGCTCAAAAGCCAGGTAAGCAAACTTATAGGTGTATTATAGTAATGTGTGGTGGAGAACATGTTATTTTAGGATATGTAGAATACTATTATTCAAAATAATATAAAAAGATATAAAAATATGTAGAAAGATTGGGCACAACATGCAAATATTTTTTTTTATTAAAAGATATAAAATGCAACATAAATAATACAACTTGAATCTTGTGCAATTGTAAATCATGTTTGTCTAAGTACCACAGTAATAAGGTTCGTGAGTGTGAGTAAAAAGGTCCCAAATGTCTTCCTATAATAATCATCACATGCTGCTTCTCAAAGCAGCTCCCTACATGAGCTCTGGTACTGTATATAAAACTGGAAAGAACAAGGAAGTGCAGGCAGAGAATTTAAAATGTAGTGATATTGCTTGCATAGCATTTTAAACAGATCAAACGCACTCACAAAAGTTCTTATGCATCCTTGGATATGACGGCAGTGGACAGCGGTGGGTAGGTGGAGGCAGATTTAGACACCTACAGCAGGACACATCAGCAGGGAAGTAAACAAGGGGGAACAGTGCAGGAAAAAGGCTATTTGTGGTGTTCTTAAGCAGACGTCCCGGCACCCATTAACCCCAGAACAGACACCGATAGTCAACTCTAGTCCCAGTCCAATGAGCAATACTGTGTATGAACTCTCATATGTGCATTTTATCTGTATTAATTGCCATTTAAGCAATAACATACTACCATATAGACTCTCTGTCTATACATCTTTTATCTTTCCATATTTTTTTATTATTATTATTATTACTGTTTTATCAAACTGCTCAAAATAGCCTGCAAGGTCACGCGTTAAAAATAAAGTTTGCATGTTTGTTAGGTGCATTCTTCAATCTGGTTTGCATTTTATGTATTTTGTATACATGTACCAAAAGTTTCTAAGTTTTAACGACTATCACAAGAAATGTGTTTGAACTGCTGTGTTTATTATTTTCTGAAGATGTATTGCATTTTCTTGGTATATACAAAGCTGTGCTTTCATCGCTAATCACGCAGATGACTTGAGATGTTGATGTCAATGAAACACCCATGTGGCTCGCAGGTTATCACTGAATCCCTGAGGCTCTTGCCCAATTCCCTTGCACTTTATTTTCTAAAGTACAGTGTCTTATTAAGTTAGGTTCGTGTGACTCACTCATATTTTTTATCTAATAAAATCATTTCTCAGCAGAACGGCTGAATTAATTCTACAGTATTTCCATAGCAAGGTCAGTTTAGGTCTGGAGCAGTTGTCCCCTTAGGATCTATTATAATGGGAAAGTGAATTGCTGGCTTCCTTAACAAGTCTTTGTCCGTTAGTAGGAAATAAAATCAATTCTTATTCACTTTGGGTTTTTCAGCTCATTGGAAAAACGTTCAAAACATTTTGACAATGTTTGGCAGTTAGAAAAAACAGCATGACTGGTAATTAGTGACACTAAAGCCCAAAAGAGCTGTAACGTCTGTGTGCTTTTCAACAGATGTGTTCCTCCGTCATACTTAGCATAATGAAAGAGTTACTGCAGTTTAAAGATCTCATAGATTACAAGGCAGACCAATCATATGAGGAGAAATGCTCTTTTTATTGTTATTAGAGGTACTTGTACGCAAAACTCTGAATGTTCACATGGCCTTGAAGTAAAATACCACATACAGAGAAGCATGCACAGTCAATGGTATGTATATGTATTTTACCTGTGTAGCCCCTTCTTTGGGGACTACTAGTTCTGCAAATAGGTAATGTTTTAAGGGATTACCTAGGCGAAATCACCCAGGGTTTGCCGCTCCCCCTTATTACCCCATGGCCAGTGATGTTATGATAGGCAGTACAAAGGGCATATATATAGCCCCAGCCTTTGCCCTAGAAGGTAGTTCTTCAGAGGTCTGACTGGGGTCCTGACTGTGCGTCCTGTAAATAGGTTGTGTGTATAGTCATAAGTAGTAACATATGTGCTGTCACCGTTTGTTGTTTTTAGTTAGGAACGTGCACTTTAAGATAGCGCATGTTAGAGGAGCAGAGACCTTAAGTTGTGGGAGAGGGATGCGACTGGTCAAAAAGGTTGGCCCTACCAAAGCCTAACCGCTAATATCCTCACCTAGTTACCGACACTGCATCTAGTATTCATACAGAACTTGCTCTTTCAGGGGGTACTCACCGCATCATAGCCTACTGCAAGCGGTCCCCACAATATCTTTTATAATAGACCCTCAAGCTAAGTACCTCCCCAGCCACAGCGAAGGAGTGAGATCTACCAGAGAATGAAGTATTGAAGTACAAGTAGGAAGAAGAACAAAGTTCTAGATATCAGTGCTCAAGATCCATAAATCAATTGATGGTTATGAGTATATAATTGCTCAGAGTATTCAACTTGCTTGAAGTTGGACATATAAGCCTCAGTGAGTATCCATGATTTAGTGTGTAAATAAGCTCAGATGAGGGTGCTAGTGGCTAGTGTATATGTATACAGTCCTGTGGTGTATATTAGGACCATGTTGTCACCAGAGTAAATAAAGGTTTTTTTAATTTAGCTTCTGGTTTGTAGCCCCATATATTTTTGTGAATGCTGTCCTCCGCTTTTTACCTATTTGGATTTCTCGATGAATTGAAGTATATGATTTTCCACAAGTTTTCTGTCAAGTGCAGGGTATTTCGATACCTACGGAGCATTATATTTTCTAAATGTTCTTGGAACCCATCTTTTTCTTAACAGCTTATTCACACCATTATTGATACGGAGCACTGCCAATGTGTATAGTTATTAATAACTTTATTTTATATAGCGCATTTCTCCCAATGGGACACAAAGCGCTTCACAATGACAGTATAGTCTTAACATAGGAATTTTACAGACACAGTCTGCTTACAATCTATGTTTTTGGTGCCTGAGGCACAGGGATATAAAGTGACTTGCCCAAGGTCACAAGGAGCTGACACCAGTCTTTGAACACTATTTCTTATGGCACTTCTTACATAGATACATAGTTACATAGTAGATGAGGTTGAAAAAAGACTTCCGTCCATCAAGTCCAACCTATGCTAAATTTAGACAACAGATACGTTATCCTATATCTATACTTACTTATTGATCCAGAGGAAGGCAAACAAAAAACCCCATTAAGGGGAAAAATTAATTCCTTCCTGACTCCAAGAATTGGCAATCGGATTAATCCCTGGAACAACATCCTTCCCATGTATACTTATTTGGTATATCCCTGTATACCTTTCCCATCTAAAAAGATGTTCAACCTTTTTTTGAACAAATCTATTGTATCTGCCATCACAGTCTCCATGGGTAATGAATTCCACATTTTAACTGCCCTTCCATCCATTGCCCGTTTGATGCAAGATAAGATCTTGTTTGCCTTTGCAGCTACTGCATGACATTGGGCACTATTGCTAAGCCTGCTGTCTACAAGCACTCCTAAATCCTTCTCCATCAAGGATTCCCCCAATATCTCTTCATTTAATTTGTAAGTCGCCTTTTTATTCTTGTATCCCAAATGCATAACCTTACATTTATCTGTATTAAACCTCATCTGCCATTTACCTGCCCACATTCCAGTCTCTCCAAGTCCTTCTGAAGAGAAATTACATCCTGCTCTGATTCTATTACCTTACACAATTTAGTATCATCAGCAAAGATGGAGACTTTGCTCTCGATCCCAACCTCAATGTCATTAATAAACAAGTTAAAAAGCAGGGGTCCCAGTACCGATCCCTGAGGTACTCCACTCACGACTTTAGCCCAACCTGAAAAAGTTCAATTTATGACAACCCTCTGTTGTCTGCCCTTTAACCAGTTTTCAATCCAGGTGCATATATTATTACCGAGTCCAATTTTCTTTATTTTGTACACCAACCTCTTGTGTGAAATCGTATCAAAAGCCTTTGCAAAATCTAAGTAGACCACATCAACTGCATTACCCTGGTCTAAATTCCTACTTACCTCCTCAAAGAAACAAATAAGGTTGGTTTGGCAAGATCTCTCCTTCATAAATCCATGCTGACTATTACTAATAATTTTGTTTTCCATTAGATATTCCTGAATATTATCCGTATTAAACCTTCAAGTAGTTTCCCTACTATTGAAGTCAGGCTTACAGGTCTGTAATTTCCCGGTTGTGTTCTAGCTCCCTTTTTAAATATAGGCACCACATCTGCTTTACGCCAATCTTGTGGTATTGTATTGTATTGTATGTCTTTATTTATATAGCGCCATTAATGTACATACACTGGCGACACACTTTATTCGAGCTCGGCTAGTCCCACGAATTCGGGTATACCCGGGTGTATTGAGGTTTGTGACTGTTTTCTGCCCGAGTGCATTGAGGTATTTTCCAGGCAGGGATTGAAGCATTTTATTCCCGCTGGCTGCAATACTGCACAGTATATATATATATACTGCATTACAATTCATGAATTTATGCCATCTGGTAGACACGCGAAGCATTGCAGCCTATTAAATCCTAATCATTATCATTTAACAGATCAGCCGCCCGTCAGCCAGGCATGAACCCAGGCTGGGAAGGCAAACGCAACGGGGCTTGTCAGAGGTGAGGAGCGGCGCATTCCAGGTATCTGCCAGGTACATACTGGGTATTTGCTCGAATAAGGTGTGTCGGTGCAGTAGCGCTTCACAGCAGTAATACATGTGGTAATCCAATAAATAACAGATAATATAAATAACAGATCATGGGAATAAGTGCTTTAGACATTAAGGAAGAGGAGTCCCTGCTCCGAGGAGCTTACAGTCTAATTGGTAGGTAGGGAGAACATACAGAGACAGTAGGAGGGAGTTCTGGTAAGTGCATCTGCAGGGGGCCAAGCTTTATGTGCCATGTGTTCAGAGGTGGTACTGAGCCTGTGAAAATTAAGTCCTTGAATATTAAATATAATGGTTTTGCTATTACTGAGCTTAACTCCTTGAGAACTCTTGGATGTATGCCATCGGGGCCAGGTGCCTTTTTTACTTTAAATTTTTCAAGTCGCTTATGAACTTCTTCCTCAGTTAACCAGTAGTTCATTAATATGGAGGTTGTGGCTTCCTCCTGCGGCACTACTATTCAACTTGATTCTTCCCTGGTAAACACAGAGGCAAAGAATTTGTTTAACACCTCAGCTTTTTCCTTATCTCTAATAATCTGCCTACCCATCTCACACTGAAAGGGTCCTATATTTTCTTTTCTCATTTTTTGTTATTAAGGTACTTAAAGAATTTTTTTGGGTTGACCTTACTTTCTATTGCAATCCTTTTTTCATTATCCATTTTTGCTAATTTGATTGCCCTTTTGCAATTTTTATTGCATTCCTTATAATTCTGATACGATGTCTCTGTCCCTTCTGACTTAAAGAATCTAAACGCCTTCCTCTTCTTGTCCATTTCCTCCCCTACCTGTTTATTTAGCCACATTGGTTTTGACATTTCTTTTATACTTATTACCCAAGGGTATACACTGATAAGTGTGCTTTTCTAACAATGTTTTAAAGACTGCCCATTTATCTTCTACATCTTTCCCTGCAAAAACATCATCCCATTGTATTACTACTAGATTGGACCTCAGTTTATTAAAATCTGCCTTTCCAAAGTTGAAGGTCTTTGTTGAACCCAAGTAATCTGTTTTTTGATAATTTATTTCAAATGAGACCATGTTATGATCACTGTTACCCAAATGTTCCAGGACTTGAATATTTGTTATTACTTCTACATTGTTTGATATGACCAAATCCAGAACTGCCCCTCTCCTGGTTGGTTCCTCAATAATTTGGGTCATATAATTGTCTTTAAGCACCCCCAAAAACCTGTTTCCTTTTGTTGTAACGCTAATCTCATTGCCCCGGTCTATGTCTGGATAATTAAAATCCCCCATTATGCAAACATGACCAGTTTTGATGCCTTCTCCATTTGCAAAAGTATTTTAGCTTCCCCAATCTCACAGATATTTGGTGGTTTATAGCATATTCCCACAAACATTTTCTTTATACTTTTAACTCCACTGCTAATTTCTATCCACAAAGTCTCTATATTTTCATCATTCCCTTCATAGACATCATCCCTTATAATAGGTTTTAGATCCGGTTTAACATATAAACATACTCCACCTCCCCTTCTATTTGTTCGATCCTTCCGAAAAAGAGAATAACCCTCTAAATTAACTGTCCAGTCATGAGTTTCATCCCACCATGTTTCAGTAATGCCTATGATATCATACTGCTCCCTTGTAGCTATTAATTCAAGCTCCCCCATTTTATCTGTCAGGCTTCTTGCATTAGCAAGCATGCATTTCAGTTTTTTTTCAGCCTGTACTATTATCTTATCTGCTCCTTCCTTTCTGCTCCCACTTGGTTTAGTCTTTAGAAGTTTTCTTGTATTATCTGTATTTACTATGGGTGTCTCACGGCTTGTCAAAGTTGCACTTTCCCCCATTCTACCTCCATACCACCTTGTATCCTCATCTATTCTATTTAGTTCATTATCTGTTTCATTCCCCTCCCCCCTCCATCCTAGTTTAACATCTCCTCCAACGTTTTTAGCATTCTCCCCCTTAGCACAGAAGATCCCTCTTCATTGAGGTGCAATCCGTCCCTAGAATATAGATGGCACCTCTCAGAAAAGGAGTCCCAGTGCTCTAAAAACTCAAACCCCTCCTTCCTGCACCACTTTCTTAGCCATGCATTAACCTCCCTGATCTCTGACTGTCTCCCTGCGGTAGCGTATGGCACTAGTAGTATTTCAGAAAATACTACCTTGGAGGTCCTTGCCTTAAGCTTTTAGCCAAGATCCCTGTAATCATTTTTTAGGACCCTCCATCTTTCTCTAACTTTGTCATTGGTGCCAACGTGTACCAAGACCGCCGGGTCAATCCCAGCCTCCCCCAACAATCTGTCTACCCAATCCGCAATGTGCCGAACCCGAGCACCCGGGAGACAACAAACTGTTCGGTTCAAGCGGTCCTGGCAACAGATTGCCCTATCTACCTTCCTAATAATGGAGTCCCCAACCACCACAATCTTTCTTTGTATCTGAGCATCCTGAGTCCCCACTGTGCTGGAGGAACTATTCCGCTGGCTGCTAGAGGAATTAGTCTCTCCCAGCCTTGCCATTTCTGCCCCAACATTCCCAATATCTTCACTCAACATGGCAAATCTATTGGGATGTGTCAGCTCAGAAACGACCTGCCTCTCCCTATTGCCCCTGCTTCCCCTTCTAACTGTCACCCAGCTACCTACCTGCTCCTCACTAACAGCAACCAAGCTACCTACCTGCTCCTCACTAACAGCGCCACCATCTGCACCACTAGTCGAAGCAAGGGCCTGCTCAGTGAGCTCTAATTCCCTTTCAAGATTGCCAATGTCCCTCAATATTGCAAGTTGCCTCTTCAGATCAGCAATCTTTGACTCTAAAGAGACCACCATCTCACACTTCTCACAGCGGTATGTTCCTTGGAACAGCTGCTCCAAGTGCACATACAGTAGAGGCAACGTTTATTCTAACATTTGCCGTAAACTATCCGGGTTACATTCTGGGTATGTGCTGGGTATGTGCTGGGTATGTTATGGGCTAGTTTGAGGCACGTTTAAGGCATTTCTGCATTGACCAACGACCCATTGGATTAACACAGCAGGGATCCCTGGCAGTCCAATTCAGTTTGAATGGGACTGCCAGGGACCCCCGCTGTTAATCTGATAGGCCATTAATCAATGCAGAAATGCTGGGGCTGGTTTAAGGAAAGTTTAAGGCATGTATTCAGAATGTACCTGGGTGTTTCCTGGGTTTTTTGGGGAATTGCCACTGGTTTTTGTTAGAATAAGAGTTGCCTCTACTGTACATGTGGCAAGATGTGCATTGAGTGGCATTTTCAATCCTGCTCATTCTAGCAACTATGAAGTTTAGAAGTACTAACAGTAAACTGTACTTCAATAAAGTATACCTTGTTTAACTGCTTCTGGTTCTAACTGCACATACTTCAACCAACCAGCACTTCAAATCAACCACACAGATCAGTCAGTACACGCAAGCTTCTCTTTTTGTAACCAGCTTTAAATTTACTGCAGCTCACACATATAGTGCTTCTACATTTTAACTCCACAGGCACCGTATACATGTCACATATCCAGTGCCAGACTTACGCATCAGCTAAATTAGCTACAGCTTTGGGCCTCACAATATGATGGGGCCTCAACAATAGAAAAAATGAATGTATTTCAGGCTTTAAAATCAGACGATAAAGAAGAATCTCTATAAATTTGGACATTTTCATTCAAATATAGCCCTAAGCAACATGTCCTCCGAAAGTGACAAACTTCGTAGCTTACCAGTTGAAGACATCATCAATGAATTCGCTCTCCAAAAATCACAAAAGAAAATGGTTTAATATTAAGATGAATGTGATGTGTAAACACTGTTTATTTTAGCTTTACATCGTCATCTTTGTATGTAACAATGCTAGTATAATGCTTTCATTCATTTCAGTTTCATGTTTATATTTTCAATGCTCCGTTCAGTCAGAATAATAAACCTGTTTCTAATTTTTGGGTGACTCTTAAACTTGACATAGCTTAGGGCCTCAGAAGGTCAAAGTCCGGCCCTGCATGCATCCCAGGCTATTCACTGTATCATTGGTTGGTTTTTCTCTGTACAGTGGAGGAAATACAAAGGACACAGTATAACATTGGTAGTGCCGGAACCTGCTGATAAGCTGTATCTTGATGTGGTTACAGCTTAACATGTTTTGGCCAAAAGATTGAACTAAATTACCCATACTTATGAGAAGAAAACGCATAGAAATGAATCAAATAATTTGCCATATTGGATGTACATTTGGGTTTCTTGTTCACGGTCCCACAGATACACGCTAACTTTATGTAACCACACACCATGTCATCTGTGCAACTCAAACCAGAGAACAAGCTTTGTTAAAAAGGGTACTGTCATGATAGAGAGGATTTGGCCCGGGATTAAAGGGGTTACACCCCCATTTGGCCAAGCTCTACTCTCATCAGGGAAGCAAGGGGTTAACTGGACTGAGGTCCAGTAATGTGTTTTGCCTTGCTTCAATATCCAAATGTTTATTCCCCTGTGTAAATGTAATGTGTTATCCTGGTGTTTGCACTCACACATACACTACGGTTGATGCGGGAGGGAAGGGGTTAATGTTAAAATAGTGATTATAGCCCTTTGTGTAATTTTCCCGCCTTTTCAGGCTCCATTATGCAGCCTTCCATAAGTCGCCATTGAGACTCCATGCATTCTAATGGCAGAAGTAGCGGTTTTGGACCTGTTTTCCAGCGACGACCAGCAGGTGGCGTCCGAGAGGAGGAGCGGCGGTTTCCCATTGTAAGTCAATGGGCTCATTGACTTCAATGGAGATTCCTCAGTGCCGGCCTCGAGGAACAGGTTGGCAGCCATCCAAACTGCAGACCGCAAAAGCGGATACAATGTCTTTTAAAAGAGTTTAATCACTACGGTCAAGTTCAATGACAATTGACGTGGGAATCTTAAGTTCTAGGGCCCCTGGGAATAAAGTTCTTTTTGTCCCTAGCTCGTAGAAACCCCCACACACGATCCACACCGGGTCCAGGAATGAGAGACCCCCGTAAGGGGTCGAGCGGAGGAGGGTCGCACCATTGAATCTAATGGCGGCGTGCGCCATGCATTGTCTATGGCGGCGCCGGCCATTGATTCCAATGGGGAACAGCCACGTGGCGAAAAACGACTAAGTGTAAAATGCTGAAAAATGTAAGTCCATATCTCCGGTTCTGGAATGACCAGAGGGATGGGATTTGGGTGGCATGTAGCCAAGGTTCTGGCTTTAATGCATGCCCCTTCCCAACCCCCTCAGACCAACCAGACGGAGTGTGGGTGAATGTAAAGATTTGTGGATTTTCTCATAGACTTCAATGGCGGCGGTTTCTCCAATGAAAGTCTATGGCGGGAAACTCCATTGACTACAACGGCGGAGTTGCTCCATTGAAACCCATGGCGGCGGAGCCCGTTGTTTTCAATGGGGATTTAGTGAAAAGCTGAGATTTCTTTTTAGCGGAGATTTTTATAATAAAATATGAAACGGTTTATGTGGTATTTGTATAACTCCGGTTCCGAAGGTCGTAGCGGGCTGAAACTTGGACCCTATAGTGTACCACTTCCGGCATTAAGGTCTGGAAAGTTTAGACCTGCTGGACCTATCAGAACCGGGTATTTTAATATGTGTAGGTATTAAAAGGTATATGGGATTTTGGATCTGCTCTGAAAAATGCAGACTCCATCTGCTATGTTAAATAAGGCAGGAAGGGCATCCTGAGGAATTAACATAGCCCGGTGATCAAAAGCTAACTGTCCTGATTGTTTATGCTAAGGGCAAGAACAAAGGGGCTGAGTGTTTTTAAGTGTCGGTCTTCACACTTACAGGGAAGCCAAAATCTCCTTCAAAGAGATTTTTGCTAGACAGCTCGGCGCCTTGATTGTAAGAGAGGGGGTTGAAATGGTATTTGAACCAGAGTCAGCCCTTACTCAAATGTCTTCATGTATGATCTTCATGTATTGCTGTGATGTCAACATCTGAACCTGAATTATGGAAGAAATGGCCCATCCTGTATCCTGATGGCTTTCTTGTCCTAACCTTTAAGTAAGTGCCATATTTTGTCTGTTATTTGTATAATCTCGTATATTCACCTTTTTCAAGGAATAAATTATATTTTATCATATCTAAGCCTCGTCCAGTTCAACCCAGATATATTTTTGGTGGTGTATTATTTATAGCCTGTCACAAAGCGCCTTCACAGGGACATCTTTCTTAGTCAGGTGTGATGAGGTGTCACTCTCCTCCCTCTGCAGCTCCCACGTAGTCTCTCTGGCTCTGCACACAGAAGCCGAGTAAACTTCACTAACATGGCTATTTTTTTTTCCACACTTTTTTATTGAGATTTTACAGGGAAAAACATACATGATAATATATCTCAGATCTAGGTAGAGGGAGGCAGATCGCCACGACACATGGCAATATGCCGAGCGAAGGAGGCATGGAGCGAGTGATTTCAGATGAAGCGTTTTCTTCCCCAGATCTAATGGTCATACCCCCTTGCTGCGTACCCTCCCAGCCGGGCGGGCGCGCATCCAATGAGCAAGGTCTATGTTTCCCTTTTGGTATGAGTAAGAGGGGGATAGAAAGTTGGACTAAGTGGGGAAGAAACAGAAAAAGGAGAAGAAGAAGAGAAGGGGAAGGGGTAGGAAGGGAAAGGGATGGGTGTGGGGAGTAGGATGAGGGGGGAGGAGGCACCCCCTCCCACCCCCACCGGAGGACCCGCCCCGGCCAATTTCCAGGATGCTTCTTGATGATGCCAACATCCAGCGTTTTTGGTTTAAGTCGTAGGGCCATTGGTCCCAGATTATGTTGAATTTATCAACATCTTGTTTCAAAAGAGCTGATAGCAGCTCCATTGATCTGACCTCCCTTATTCTGGCTAGCACCATTTGTTTGCTTGGTGGCTTGATCTGCTTCCATTTTGCAGCTATTGAGCAGCAAGCTGCTGTTAGGATGAATGATACCAGTTTTTTTGATGAGTTTGGGAGATCCTCCATAGGTTTTGCTTATAGGAATGTCAGTGGACTCAGCTGGATCTCCAATCCCAACGTCTCGTCCACCAGGGAGTGAATCATACTCCAGAACGGCCGAATACCTGGGCACGTCCACCAAATATGTATCAGGTCTCCCTTCTGGCCACTAACATGGTTATTTCTACTTAATTCACACAGAAGCTGCAATTCTTGTGGTGCTGCAGTCATGTGAGGTACCCTGAGACTTGTAAAGATTATGTTTTTTTGCTGCTGTTGCTCCTGCTGCTGTAGAGTCCCATTTGCGGCTGCAGCACTGGAAGCAAATTCTAGACCTTTTAACATTCCCAACAAGGACATGTCAGGAGGACGCCGGGCTGTACTTACAGGAGGACGCATGGCTGTACTTACAGGAGGATGCAGGGCTGTACGTACAGGAGGATGCAGGGCTGTACGTACAGGAGGATGCAGGGCTGTACGTACAGGAGGATGCAGGGCTGTACGTACAGGAGGACGCCGGGCTGTACTTACAGGAGGACGCATGGCTGAACTTACAGGAGGATACAGGGCAGTACGTACAGGAGGATGCAGGGCTGTACTTACAGGAGGACGCATGGCTGTACTTACAGGAGGACGCAGGGCTGTACTTATAGGAAGACGCAGGGCTGTACTTACAGGACGCAGGGCTGTACTTACAGGAGGACACAGGGCTGTACTTACAGGAGGACACAGGGCTGTACTTACAGGAGGATGCAGGGCTGTACTTACAGGAGGACGCAGGGCTGTACTTACAGGAGGACGCAGGGCTGTACTTACAGGAGGACGCAGGGCTGTGCTTACAGGAGGACACAGGGCTGTACTTAAAGGAGGACGCAGGGCTGTACTTACAGGAGGACGCAGGGCTGTACTTACAGGAGGACGCAGGGCTGTACTTACAGGAGGACACAGGGCTATACTTACAGGAGGAGGCAGGCTGTACTTACAGGAGCACACATGGCTGTACTTACAGGAGGACGCAGGGCTGTACTTACAGGAGGACGCAGGGCTGTACTTACAGGAGTACTGCTCCCCCTCAGCAAAATCTCCCCCTCCCCAGGGGAGCGCACCCCCCAGTTTGCGCACCTCATCTCTATTATAAAGTAGGTCTCCATCCCTTTATCCCCACCCTCCTTTAAAACTGTTCCACTAAAATCTGCAACAAATTCAAATTTGGGCTGACATTTCGCCCATCTCTGCTGGCAACTAATTCCTGAATATTAGAAAACCCAATTTTTGTGGCCCATTTCTAATGATAATATTTCATTTTCAATACATCTCATATATTTTTACATCACCATCATCATCATTATTATTTATTTTTTAAGTAAATACCGGCCCTACTTAAGGGGGCGTCACAATACTTTACAGTCAGTCTGAAAACAGCTACAATTAAATACAATGATTTAGTTAAATAAGGTTATACATTCAGTTTGCAGGCATTTCATGGACCGATAGAGATATGATTATGGGCATATGTAACATTTACAGACATGGTTAAAATAGTGTTAGAAGAGGTAGGATAAGTCTGCAATGTGTTGTTAGAAGAGGCCCTGCCTCAAGGACCTTACAATCTATAGGCAGGATAAGTTCAAACACTGGGTACAGGGGATGAGAGGGTTGGTGAATTTCAGAATGCAATTTAACAGCTGTAACCTTACCAAACATCAGTGAACAACAGCAAACGATGCATTTGGGGCCACTCCTTGGGTGTTAGGCCCTAGAAATGTTTAGGTCCATCAAATCAAGTTAATTCTAAATAGATGACTTCTATGATTCTATGATGCTTTATATCACGTGTGTTTGATATTGTGATTACAACTAATGCATTTATAATCAATGATTATTCATTACAGCTGCATTTCAAGTGCACAGGAGGGGCTATATTAAGGAGCTTAACTCACAGTCCCAACTATCCCCCTTGAGAAAGGGCTCTTAGAGCCTGAAACGCGTAGGAGGTTGTGTTTTTTTGTACTTTGTTTGTCCTTTCTTCATTTTTATGTAGTATAATAAACGTTTTTATTCTTCAACATCTGGTGAGCTGAGGGTGCTTTTTGGACGCTGCAGTCTTTTGCCAATCCACATTTTCTCTTATATTGCTTACCGATTGGATAGACGCACTGAGGGAAGGAGGGTACGTCATTTGGGAGTCTGTGTTTGAATCGCACTACCTGCGGATCTAGCGGAGTGAGGGGAGCATTCACCGGACAGACCGGAAGTGCTTACAGGCACTATCGGCATTCGGGAGCTCCACAGAGTTGGTGAGAGGAGCCGCAGCTGATTCGGAGACAACGACTCCCACGCCGCCAGTTGGACAACAAGGCAATGAAAACGGAGTGCTACAAGAGGGATTAACAGAGGTAACATATATTTTTTCTCTGGTCTTTATTTATCCCAGGTAGCGGTGTCCATTGGAACTCCTACACTGCACGATGTTGTCCCTGATTACCTCTTCAAGCAACATTCATTGACACCCACGTTTATATTCCCCCTAATTGGCTACCTCAGTTTTCCATAATACCATTGACTTGATTATTTATATTTCGTGACTCTCTGTTTTGAGCTTTGAGCAGCTTTGCAACAGACTAAGAAAAAATATTAAGCTGTATGAGATGGGAAAAGAAAGGTACAAAAGATAATGGTTCACGAACTAGGATAGGATGCAAGGGAGGTGCTACATTCTTTAACATTAGTAGATGGTTTCCCAGTGCACATAAGGCCGTGCTTATAGTCCTGGCTACGGTGAGGCAACGTTGCATCAAAACAAGTTTATTTAAGCTATCGCGTGCGCATATAGTATGTGCGACTGCGATGGCTTGTTCGCGATCGCTGAAAGTCAATGAAAATTGATTTTTCGACAACCGTGAGCGGTTCAGCCAATGAGGGCGAACCGCTCGCGGCCAAGCCCCTGGCACGCTTCTGTAACGCCCCCCGGTTGCCTCCTACACTATAGGCAAAAAAACGCTGCGACAACAGCGACGGATGACGTCACGACATTGCGTCGCCATCGCCAGGACTATAAGCGCGCCTTTGTTGGGGAAGTTGTACTGCAGCAGATTCTATAGTGGAAACTGGAATGGTTAAATCTATCATTAATGGAATATTCTTTATGAACAATTAATATAATTTTGATGAAAGCTGAAATTGCTTATTTCTTTGTGAGTATCATGTGAAAAATGTTGGTGTGTTCGTTTTGTGTCTAGCC
This sequence comes from Ascaphus truei, assembly GCA_036426205.1. Lineage (NCBI taxonomy): Eukaryota > Metazoa > Chordata > Amphibia > Anura > Ascaphidae > Ascaphus > Ascaphus truei. The sequence continues at coordinate 241,332,269 of CM071569.1, read as the reverse complement.
ATTCCATTACAACAAGAATTTCCTTGTCTGCTGTGTTATCCCAACAATGGTCTGAATAGCTTTGGTTTTCCACCATGATTACTCACGTTGGGGCTCAGAACATGATCATGTGAATCTCCCAAGAGGAAAAATCTCTCTTTTCCTGTAAATGACTAACAAATTACCTTCAAATTTGGTCAGAAATATGACATTCTGATGCTACAGTATAATGCTTTATTCCCATCTGTATTCAGGTTCGTTGCAAGTCCCCCTTCCTTGCAGGGTAAAAGGGGTAGAAATTTAGCCTAAGGGCTGTGCTGAATTTATTGTAACTGTGATCAACCACACAATACAGAGCAGAAAAGTTTTAAAATGAATATTGTTAAATCTATACAAATAAGTTATATTAAAGAGGCAATCCAAGCAGGCGCTTTTTGCCCCTTTTATTTTTTACATAGGATTCAAGCAGAGGGTCTCCGGAGCTGAACCCCTTTCATTTCAGCTTTGGGGACCCCCTGCTTCCGGAAATACTGGTAGCTACTCTGCTCGGCTAGCAGGGTTCACATAATGGCAGACTTTCAAAGCTCCCACGCTCTGCAGGCCAATAGGAAGCCGTGATGTCATCAGGTGCAGCTTCCTTATTGGCCCGCGTGACGTGGGAGCTTTAAAGTTTGCCGAGATTCTGGCACCCCCTTTGGAGGTCTGTATCAGGGGGTCCCCGGAGCTGAAATGAATGGGGTTCAGTTCCAGAGACCCCCCGCTTCAACCCTATTTTAAAAAAATATATAATTAAAAATAAATGAGCATGAATTTCCCCTTTATTATGGATTTACAACTAGTCTATCCATGTAAAGAATAGCATTCAAAAGCATTATTGAGTATATTTTTTGGTGCATTCATTTAATTGTTCCCCAATGTACAGTATGCTGAGCTATGGGATATAGTTTTATACAGGATTTTTGAGAGCGTTAGATGGAAGTAAATACAGACAGAAAAACAAAGGAGATGACAGCACTGGCAGCAACAAGGAAGGAAACAAGATTTTTCTTATTTAAAAACAATTGTCCATTCTATATTGAAGCAGGGTTTGGGAGAGTCACATAGTACAGTAATATTTAGCACTGCCATTAGCTGTCTGGTTCTATGCTTTTTTCTTTGAAACAATGCTTTAGCCCGTTCTATTATTACAAAGTGTGACTTTTCATTGTGTCCTCTCATAATTAGGATGAATATGCTACATGCTTCATGGAAGTTGTAAAGTTAATAAAATAAAACATCAAATTTGTTTTTGTTTTTAATGAATTTTACTTTACATTGTGTGGATGAATTGTGCAACAAAATATATGCTCAGTTGAGGATGGCTGAGAGATGTTCCATAAGTCTGATCGCATTACTTCTATGGATTACCATTTGTTTTGAAGGTGCTTTAATTTTTTTCCACTTCACTGCTATTGATCATCAGGCTGCAGTGAGGAAAATGATGCCATTTTCCTCTGTGAATTCGGTAGTTCCTCTATAGGCTTGGCCAACAAGAATGACAACGAGTTCATCTGTACCAATACTCCAGTGTAGTCCTGGATCATCACTCTGATCATATTCCAGGATGTTTGAATTTGAGGACCAGTTTCACAAGATCTGGGAGACATGGCCCGTGACATAAGAACATAAAAACTAAAATTAAAATTAATTAAAAGGAAAAAAAAAATGAAGGAGACACCTTTCGACGGACCAGGATGCGGGCGGGAGGACGGGATGAGTCCCCACTCCCCTACTATCTGAGCCGGTTTTTTTTTCTCTCCCCTCTCTCTTCTTCCCCTCTCCTCTGTCCTTTCTTACTTAATTTCTTTTTATAATATCATCCATGTTTAATTTAATAGAGGAAAAATACGCAAATCACAAGAACAAATTGAATAGGAGAAAATGGCACAAATAAGTTCTAACTTTTTTTCTTTTGAAAAATGTTTTGATCTAATATTACTGTATGTTTTCAGAAGTTTGAAAAAGAAAAATGTTAAAAGTGGCATTTATTGTGCTGTAGTATAGATAATTTCATATAACTCCTTTGTTGTTTTCACCAAAATAATAAAAACATTTGGAATAAAAAATATATATATATATATATATATACTCAGTAACGGAGGTCATATCTAGCAAGCAATAGATTAAAGTCCAGCTGAAGTCATTGCCAAGAACTCATTGTGGTAATGTAGAGTTATGTGTAAAGCTTTGTAAGGTCTTAGGGGTGCTACGTATTGCATTAAAAAAATCAATTTCTCAGCTAACATCATATGCGGCACATGTTGGTACTGTGTGTGATTCTTCAAGTTCTTACATTTAGCTCATGTTCCATATTCTTTATATGGTGTGTCTTGTTCACACATATGAATGCATTAACAATTGTCTACTTGCGTTTGTATTTTACGCCAAGAAAACACTGAGCGTCAATTTTAATACATTTCAGGCGCACGAAAGTGGTGCATGATTCATATTTTTTATACATATCACTTGCAAATGTGCACCACCGACAACATCCAAACTCCAATTCAACAAAATTAGATTTATACATTAGCGCACTGGCCCGAAACGCATTATTATGTTCTGTGCATCACTTTTATGCCAAAATGGCTTTTACTAGCGACACTTTATACACAGGCCCTCTAGACTTTCATACTGTAGACTTGGACTTCAAACCAACAATCAACCGCTTACTATGATTTCATATGAAAAGTAAATGGCTCTGACATCATCAATTTCTGCACTTATAATATGTCCAATTATTGTTCCTTTTCTTTACATAATGAGTCATTTATCACCGAACTCCTATTATCCTCTGAAATTATGTTTGTGCATGTGTGTGCACAAGATAAATCTAGTGATATTATTTATGCCAGTACTAGAAAATATGTTTAACTGAGATACACTAATAAATAACACCCTAAGAGAAGCATCTTTATGAGTTCCTTATAGTCATGGTATAAAGGCATTATTTGGTACCATGACATAGTGACACATTGAATGACATAGGGAAGTGTTTATTTTGATCTATACAAAAGTTAAGATTTTATTATCATAAAATATATGGAAGTACGTTATTATTTTTCTCTGACTCTAAAGATACATCTAATAAAGCCAGGTTCGCATTCCCAAAAATCTTTAGCTTTGCAGCAATAAATTCAGATTTTTTTATCCTAATTAAATTAAAAAACATATATGCTTTGGCAAACTGTGATAATTTGCTCATTTGCCTTCTTCGTGGCTGTCTGAGGGGTTAAAATAGTGCTAATTATCACGGCAGCTGAACCAACCACATTCTCCTCCCAGGACAAATCAGAGAAAGCTTTGCAAAATCTTCCAGTTTGTGCAAATACTAACAGCTTAATATAACGTTCTAGATTCCCTAAGCATTGCTGTTGGGCGATAGTGAGGAAGACGCTGAGCGTGAAGAGTTGATGTTTTTTGTGAAAGCAAATTAGCTGTGCAGTTTGGGAATGCTACATTATGGTTAGTGGTCATTGTCTTCTGGCCTGTCCTAGCTGTGTGTGAGTCTTGTGCTCTGTGCGATAGTGATCATTTGTCATCTAACTATTTGTCTGTTGGTGAGTGTGGTGATCTGATTTAGTGATATAAACGAACTGTGTTAGAAAGTCATGTTAAGGTAGTGAGGTGTTTAGGTTGGGTCTTCAGGGGAGTGAGTGTCTGTCTACTGTCTTCCTATCTGTCAGTACTTTTTAACATTGTGAGAGAAACAAATTGTTTGAGCGGGATTGTGTGAGAAATTGAGCAAAAGAGTGATGTCCTAGGAGAGGAGGGGAAGAGAGGAAAGGGAAGGGGAAAGGAAGAGTGGATTGTAAAAGGTGTGGAGCATTCGAGGAGAGTGGGTCACATATCACACAGAAGAGAGTAGGACAGCACGAGGTTAGGGGTAGGGCTGAGGATTCAGGCCCTCAGATGTCACATTAGACAGGGAGAACATGTGAGGCCCGTTCTATACTGTTTGCGGGCGTGCACGCGGGCGCGTGCCGCATGCTTTTCGTGTGTATAGAGTTTAGTGCTGCCGAGAGTGACAGGTACTGTGTGTGTGTATAAGTGTGTATGTGTGTGTGAGTATATGTGTGTGTAGATTTTGTGAGTATATGTGTGTGTGTGTGAGTATATGTGTGTGTGTATATGTGTATGTGTGTGTATATGTGTGTGTGTGTGTGTGAGTATATGTGTGTGTATAAGTGTGTATGTGTGTGTGAGTATATGTGTGTGTAGATTTTGTGAGTATATGTGTGTGTGTGTGAGTATATGTGTGTGTGTATATGTGTATGTGTGTGTATATGTGTGTGTGTGTGTGTGTATATGTGTATGTGTGTGTATATGTGTGTGTGTGTGTGTGTGTGAGTATATGTGTGTGTGTAGATTGTGTGAGTGAAATAATGGCTTAAATAAGATTTTTTAAAGAAAAAAAAAGTTGAATAAATTAAAAAAAACACACACACACACACACACACACACACACACACAATTGATTTTTTTTTTTTTTTTTTCAACCATTTTCTTGAGATTTTACAGGGAAAAAACATGACATGGATAATCATATCTCAGATCTAGGTAGAGGGAGGCAGATCGCCACGACACATGGCGAATATGCCGAGCGAAGGAGGCATGGAGGCTGAGTGGATTCAGATGAAGCGTTTCTTCCCCGGATCTAATGGTCATACACCCTGTGCTGCGTACCCTCGCCAGCGGGGCGGGGCGGGGCGCGCATCCAATGAGGCAACGGCTATGTTTCCCTTTTGGTATGATAACGAGGGGGATCAGAAAGTTGGACTAAGTGGGGAAGAACAGAAAAAGGAGAGAAGAACGAGAAGGGGGACGGGGTAGGAAGAAAGGAGGGTGTGGGGAGTAGGATGAGGGGGTGCGGAGGCCACCCCCTCCCACCCCACGGAGGACCCGCCCCGGCCAATTTCCAAGGATTGCAGTCTTGATGATGCCAATCATCCAGCGTTTTTGCTGTTAAGTCGTTAGGGCATTGGTCCAGATTATGTTGAATTATCAACATCTTGTTTTCAAAGAGCTGATTTTAGACAGCCAATTGATTGACCTCATTCATTCTGGCTTAGCACCAGTTTGTTGCTTGGGTGGATTGATTGCTTCATTTTGAGTATTGAGCAAGCAAGCTGCTGTTAGGATGAATGATACAGTTTTTTTGATGGTTGGGAGATCTTCCATAGTTTTGCTATAGGAATGTCAGTGACTCAGCGGATCTCCCATCCCAACGTATCGTCCACCAAGGGAGGTGATATCTCCAGGACGTGTCCCGATACTCTGGCACGTCCACCAACTAGTATACAAGGTCTCCCTTTCTGGCCACAACCTGGTTATTTTATTAATTCAACAGAAGCTGCAATTTCGTTGGGGCTGTCAGTCATGTGAGGTACCCTGAGACTTGTAAAGATTATGTTTTTTTGCATGCGTTGCTCTGCTGTGTAGAGTCCAGTTGCGGGGCAGCCAGTGGAAGCAATCTAGACCTTTGAACATTCACAACCAAGGACATGTCAGGAGGACGCCGGGGGCTTGTAAACTACAGGAGGGACGGCATGGCTGTACTTACAGGAGGATTGCAGGGCTGTTACAGGTGCAGAGCTGACTCAGGGGAGGATTAGGGATCGGGCTGTACCGTTACGGAGGTATGCAGGGTGTACGTACAGGAGGACGCGGCAGGCTGTATTACAGGAAGGACGCATGGCTGAACTGACAGGAGGATACAGGGCAGTACGTACACGGAGGAGGCAGGACTGTACTTACAGAGGCGCATGGCTTGTACTTACGAGGAGGAGCAGGGCTGTACATTATAGGAAGACGCCAGGGCTGTATTAAGGACAGCAGGGCTTTGTACTAGCAGACGGGAGTAAGGGACACAGCGGCTAGCGTACTTACAGGAGGATCAAGGGCTGTACACAGGAGAGAAGCAGGCTTGATACAGGGGGCAGGCTGTAACGGAGGACGCCAGGGCTGTAAGTTAACAGGAGGACGCAGGGGCTGTCTTGACAGGGAGGACGCAGGGCTTGTTGCTTACAGGAGGACACAGGGCTGTGTACTTCGAGAGCTAAAGGAGGACGCAGGGCCGTGTACTTACAGGAGGACGCAGGGCTGTCATTCGAGCAGATGCTACAGGACGGACACCGGGCTTGAATTACAGGAGGAGGGGGGGGGGGGGGGCAGGTTGTACTAAGGGGAGCCACAATGGCTGTATACACAGGGGACGCAGGGCTTGAACTGTACAGGAGGACGCGGCTTAATACAGGAGTACTGCCTCCCCCTCAGCAACATCTCCCCCTCCCCACGGGGAGCGCAACCCCCCAGTTTGCGCACCTCATCTCTATTATAAGTAGGTCTCCATCATTTATCCCCACCCTCCTTTTAAAACCGTTCCACTAAAAATCAGCAACAAATTCAAATTTGGGCTGACATTCGCCCATGCTCTGGGCTGGAAACTAATTCCGAATATTAGAAAACACCAATTTTGTGGCCCATTTCTAATGTAAATATTTCATGTTCAATAATCTCATATATGTTTACATTCACCATCTCATTCCTTATTATTTATTTTTAAGTTAAATACGGCCCCCTATTAAAGGGGGCGTAACAATACCTTTACAGTCAGTCTGTGAAAACAGCTACAAGTAACAGTACAATGATTAGTTAACAAATGGTTTATTACATTCAGTTTGCAGGCATTCATGGACGATAGAGATATGATTATGGGGATATTTAACAGTATACGACATGGTTAAAATAGTGTGTGGACGAAGTGGTAGGATAAGTCTGCAATGGGTTTGTTAGAGAGGCCCTCGCCTCAAGGACCTTCATCATATAGGACAGGATCAAGTTCAAACACTGGGTACAGGGATGAGAGGGGTTGGTGAATTTCAGAATGCAGTTATTTAACAGCTGTAACTACCAACAACAGTGAACAACAGCAAACGACTGCATTTGGGGCCACTCCTTGGGTTGTTGGCCTAGAAATGTTTTAGGCCATCAAATCAGTTAATTTAAATAGATTGACTTCTATTGATTCTATGACTGCCTATTAATCACTGTTGTGTTTGATATTGATGATTACAAATAATTGCATTTCTATCAAGTGATTATTCATTACAGCTGATTCAAGGCAACAGGAGGGGCTATATTAGAGGACTTAACTCACCAGTCCCAACTATTCCCCCTTGAGAAAGGGCTCATTAGAGCCTGAAAACGCGTAGGAGGTTGTGTTTTTGTTTACTTTTTGTCTTCTTCAGTTTTATGTAGTTATTAATAAACGTTTTGTATCTTCAACCATCTGGTGAGCTGAGGGGCTTTTTGAACGCTAGCAGTCTTTGCCAATCCACATTTCTCTTATATGCTTAACATGGATAGACGCACTGAGGGAAGGAGGGTACGTATTGGGAGTCTGGTTTGATGCGACTACCTTGCGATCTAGGGAAGTGAGGGGAGCATTCCGGACAGACCGGAAGTGTTCAGGCATATCGCATCGGAGCGTCCACAGAGTTGGCTGAGAGGAGCCGCAGCTGATTCGAGTAAGACGAACGACTCCCACGCCGCCAGTGGGACACACAAGGCAATGAAAACGGAGTGCTAAAGGAGGGATTTAACAAGACCGGTAACAGATTTTTTTACATGGGCTTATATTCTAGGTGTCATACCTCCACCAGGTCCCACGTTTCCCCCCCATGGAAACGACTCTAGCCCCAGCAGGATGTCGGGCTTGTCCTGACTTCAGCCCATTCAAGCAACATCATTGACACCCACGTTTTATATTCCCCTAAGTGGCTACCTCAGTTTTTCCAATAATACCATTGATTGATTATTTTATTTCGCTGACTTTTTTTGAGCTGTGCAGCGCTTTGCAACAGGACTAAGAAAAATATACTTAAGCGGTTGAGATGGGAAAAAGAAAGGTAACAAAAGAAATGGTTCACCGAACTAGGAATAGGAGATGCAAGGAGGTGCTACACTTTGAAACATTAGTAGATGGTTTCCAGTGCACATAAGGCCGTGTGCTATGTCTGGCTACGGTGAGCAAAGTTGCTCAAAAACAAGTTTATTAAGCTATCGAGTGCGCAATATAGGAGTTGGACTGCGATGCTTGTTCGGATCGCTGTGAAAGGTCAAAGCTGAAAGATTGATTTCGACAACGTTGAGCGGTTCAAGCCATGAGGGCGAACGCCGCGGCCAAGAGCCCTGGCACGCTCTTGTAAGCCCCCGGTTTGCCTCCTAACTATAGGCAAAAAACGCTGCGACAAAACAGCGACGGATGACGTCAAGACATTGCGTCGCCCATCGCAGGGACATAAGCGCGCCTTTGTTGGGGGACTAGTTGTACTGAGAGATTTTTCAGTGGAAAGGAATGGTTAACATTATCATTAGGCTAGCTCTTTATGCAACAATTAACTTAATTTGATGCAGCTGAAAGCTTGCTATGTCTTTGTGAGATCATGTGAACAATGTTGTGGTGGTGTTCGTTTGTGTGTTAGCCATTCTTAACAACAAGAATTTCTTGTCTTGCTGTGTATCCCCAACAATGGTGCTATCAGCTTGGTTTTCCACCATGATTACTCACGTTGGGGATCAGAACCGATCATGTGATCTCCCAAGAGGAAAAAACTCTCTTTTTCCGTATAAGACATAAAACAAATTACAATCAAATTTGGTCAGAAATATGACATTTGATGCTACAGTTATAATGCTTTATTCCATCTGATATCAGGTTCGTTGTGCAAGCTCCCTTACTTGCAGGGTTAAAGGGGTAGAAGAATTTAGCCTTTACTTTTGGGGGCCAGGGCTGGGGGTTGTGGATGAATTTATTGTAATTGGATCAACACACAATACACAGAAGCAGAAAAGTGTTAAATGAATATGTTAAATCTATACAAATAAGTTTATTAAAGAGGCAATCCAAGCAGGCGCTTTTGCCCCTTATTTGTTGTACATTAGGATTCAAGCAGAGGGTCTCCGGAGCTGAACCCCTTTCATTTCAGCTTTGGGCGCCCCTGCTTCCTGGAAAATACATGGTAGCTACTCTGCTCGGCTAGCAGTGGTTCACATATGGCAGACTTTCAAAGTCCCACGCTCTGCAGGCCAATAGGAGCCGTGATGTCATCAGGGCCACTTCCTTATTGGCACGCGTGACGTGGGAGCTTTAAAGTTTGCCGAGATTCTGGCACCCCTTGGGGTCGTACTATGGGGGTCCCCGGAGCTGAAATGAAATGGGGTTTAGTTCCAGAGAGACCCCCGCTTCAACACTATTTAAAAAATATATAATTAAAATAAATGAGCCATGATCTTCCTGTATTATGGATTTACAAACTAGTCTAATGCAGGTAAAGAACAGCATTCAAAAAGCATTATTGAGTATAGTTTTTGGTGCATTCATTAATTGTATCCCCAAGTACAGTAGTGAGCTATGGGCTCTATAGTTTTATACAGGATTTTTGAGAGCGTTGATGGAAGTAATAAGACAGAAAGAAAACAAAGGAGATGGACGCACTGGAGAACAAGGGAAGGAACAAGATTTTCTTATTAAAAAACAATTTGTCATTCTTATTTGAAGCAGGGTTGGGAGGGTCAAATAGTACTGTATATTTAGCACTGCCATTAGCTTCTGGTTCTATGCTTTTTGCTTGCAACATGCTTAGCCCGGTTTCTATATTACAAAGTGTGACTTTCATTGGTCCTCTCATATAGGAGAATATGCTACATGCTTCAGGAAGTGAGAAGTTAAATAAAATAAAACATCCCAAATTTGGTTTTTGTTTTAATGAATTTTACTTTAAATGTGGGGATGAATTGTGCACAAAATATATCGCTCAGTGGAGGATGGCTGAGAGATGTCCAAAGGTCTGATCGCAATACTTCATGGATTACCATTTGTTTGAAGGGCTTTAATTTTTGTTCCCCACTTCACTTGCTATGATCATCAGGCTTGCAGTGAGGGAAAATGATGCACATTGCCTCTGTGAATTCGGTAGTTCCTACTATAGGCTTGGCCCAACAAGATAGGACAACGAGTTCATCTGTACATATTCCAGTGTAGTACTGGATCAGCACTCTGATCATATTCCAGGATGTTTGAATTTGAAGGACCAAGTTCAAAGATCTGGGGACATGGCCCGTGAAATAAGAACATAAAACTAAACATTTAAAAGTTAATAAAAGGAAAAAAAAATGAAGGAGAACCTTTGACGGAACAGAGCGGCGGGGAGGACGGGATGAGGTCCCCAACTCCCTACTATCGAGCGTTTTTTTTTCTCTCCCTCTCTGTTGTTCCCCTCTCTCGTCCTTCTTGCTTACTTATTCTTTTTATAATATTAATTCCGGTTTAATTAATTGAGGAAAAATACGCACTCACAAGAACAAGTGAATGGAGAAAATGACAACTAAGTTCTAACTTTTTTTCTTTGAAAATGTTTTGATCTAAATTACTGTATGTTTGAGAAGTTGAAAAGAAAGAATTGTTAAACGTGGCATTATTGTGCTGCTAGTATAGATGAATTTCATATAACTCCTTTGTTGTTTGTCACCAAAATAATAAAAACTTGTGGCATATAAAAATATATATATATATATTAATATACTCAGTAACGGAAAGGTAAGTATCTAGCAAGCAAAGAGTAACAAGTCCAGCTGACAGTCAGTGCCAATTGTAAAAACTCATTGTTGTAATGGAGAGTTATGTGTAAAGCTTGGTAAGGTCTGAGGGGTTTGCTGCTACGATTTGCATTAAAAAATCCAAATTTCTCATGCTCAACATTCATATGCCGGCACATGTTGGTACGTGTGTGTGAGTCTTCCAGTCTTAATTTAGCTCATGTTCCATATATCTTATCATGGTTTGTGTCTGTGTTCACACATATGAATGCATTAACATTGTTCTAACTTGCGTTTGTATTTTACGCCAAGAAAAAAGTCTGAGCGTCAATTTTGAATACATTTCAGGCGCACGAAAGTGGGCATGAATCATAATTTTTTATACATATCACTGGCAAATGGCACCACCAGACACACATCAAAATTCCAATTCACAAAATTAGATTTATTATTAGCGCACTGGCCGAAAGCATATTATTATGTTGGTGCCATCACTTTTATGCCAAAAATGGCTTTATAGTCGAGACACTTCGGATACAAGGCCCTCTAGACTTCATACTGTAACTTGGACTTCCAAAACCAACAATCAAACCGCTTACTATGATTATATGAAAAGTAAATGGCTCTGAATCAGCAATTTCTGACTATAATATGTCCAATATGTCCTTTCTTTACATTAATGAGTCATTACACCGAACTCTTTATTATCCTCTGAATTATGTTTGTGCATGTGTGTGCACAAGAAAATATAGTGATATTATTTAGCCAGTACTAGAAAATATGTTAACGTGAGTACACTAATAAATAACACCCTAAGAGAAGCAGCATCTTATGAGTTCCTTATTAGGTCATGGTAATAAAGGCCATATTTGCGGACCAATGACATAGTGGACACATGAATGCATAGGAAGGTATTTTGATATACACAAGTTCAAGATTTCTATATCATAAAAAGGTATGGAGGTCGTTATATATGTTTTCTCTGACTACTAGAGACATTCTAATAAGCCAGGTTCGATGCCCAAAAAATCTTGTAGCTTTGCAGCAGAAATTCCGATTTTTATCCTAACTAATTAAATAAAAAACATATATGCTTGGCAAATGTGATAATTGCTATTGCCTCTTCGTGGCTGTTGAGGGGGTTTTTAAATAGTGTAATTATCCCAGTGTCGCTGAACCAACCCATTCTCCTCCCAGCGTACAAATCAGAGAAAGCTTTGCAAAATCTCCAGTTTGTGCAAATACTAACAGCTTAATATAACGTTCTAGATCCCTAAGATTTTTGACTGTGGGCGATAGTGAGGAAGACGCTGACGCGTGACAGAGTGAGTGTTTGTGTGAAAGCCAATTAGATGGCAGTTCTGGGAATGCTACACTGATGGTTAGTGGTACATTTCTCTGGCATGTCTAGTGTGTTGAGTTGTGCCTCTGTGCGATAGAGTGATCATTTGTCATCTAACATTTGTCTGGTGGTGAGTGTGTGATTGATTTAGTGATACTAACGACACTGTGTTAGGAAAGTCATGTTTAAGGTAAGAGTGGGTGTTTAGTTGGGTCTGCAGGGGGAGTGAGTGTCGTCTACTGTGCTTTCCTATCTGTCCGTACTTTTTAAATTGTGAGAGAAAAAATTTTTGGTCGGGGGATTGTGTGAAAGACAATTGAGGCAAAAGAGTGATGTCCATAGGAGAGGAGGGGAAGAAAGAGGGAAGGGAAGGGAAAGAAAGAGTGGATGTTTAAAAGGGTGGAGCATTCGAAGCCATCGAGGGACGAGTGGGTCAATAATCACACAGAAGAGAAGTCGGACAGCACGAAGGTTAGGGGCTTAGGGCTGCGGATTCCAGGCCCCATCAGATGTCACATTCGACGAGGAGAACCTGTGAGGCCGTTCTATACTGTTTGCGGGACGTGCACGCGGGCGGTGCCGCATGCTTTGTGTATAGAGTGTTAGTTGATGCCGGCAGAGTGACAGGTTTGTGTGTGTGTCGAGGTGTGTGTGTTTTCTTCGGGGTGGGTGGGTGTGGGAGTTGAGGTTGGGTCGTCGGATTGTAAGGGGGTGTGTGTGCGCCGCGGATGGGGGGTGTGGATCGTGGGATGTGGTGTTGGGTGTGGAGGTGGTGCGTTGGGGTGGGAGTCTCACAGTGGCGGGGGTGGTATCGGTGTGGTGTGGTAGCTGGGGAGTGTAGATGCGCTGGGGGAGATGGGTGAAGTGTGGCTGCTGTGGGGGGGTGGGGGGGGGGGGTAGAGGGCTGGTAGAGGGGGAGGGGGTGGAGAGGGGGGGGGGGGGGGGTGTGGGGGGGGGCGGTGGGGGGGGCGGGGGGTAGGGAGGGGGGGGGGGTGGAGTGTGGGGGAGGGAAAGAAGGGGCGGAAGGAAGAGGGGGGGGAAGGTAAAAAAAAAAGGGGACAGACAAAGGGAAAAAAAAACACAACACACAAACACCAAACAGACCACAAGACCAACACACCACACACCAAGCTACAACGACACACCACACACACACCACACAACATAAAACACAACACACAACAAAACACAACAACACAAAACACATACATTGACAGTAGGCAGGGGCGCGGGGTTGGGTAGCGGCGCAAAGTTCTTTATTTTCTAGTCTTCTCCCCCGTTGCTGTCGGCCCACGCTCCTGCGTGTGCGCGCGCTGGCTTTGTAAGAGGATGCTAACCAAAGCATCTATAACTGCTGGCGCGCGCACGGCGTAGCGACGCGCCCGCACAATATATAGGGAACCATACGCTAAGGAAGACAGGGGCGGCAGAAAACCACTCCCATAATCAAAACATGAGTTGTCAAACAAGGCAAGGGGTCTGTGGCACAACGCAATGCTTCCTCTTTAGGTGTGACGCAAGCCAGGACAATAAGAGATTTGACCAAACGCAGATGAAAGTTACACCCAACCCAAAAACCTATGGTGATATGGATTCCATGAGGCCGGGAGTTATTTTGGCATTCCTTGAGATCAGTGGTGGGATTAGGACATTTTAGCAACAGTTTCTCGCTAACCTTACCACCCTTTCATAGTGAAAAATCACATCATCGCTTCCCCCTCATTCATTAACTTTCCCCCCACCCATAATATTCATCAGCTTCTCCCCCATCAATCATCTAGAATCCACAGTAACCTTATCCACATCCCACATCTCCCCAGGGAGTCCCTCAATCATCAACATCTCCCCCCCATACCCTTCATCATCATTATCAAATCTCCACCAGGGGCCACTCAAAATCTCCCCCAGGGGGGCCCTCACATCTCTCCCAGCACCCTACATTCTTACATTTCGCCAGTGTCATCTCACATCTCACATCTCTACTTCCCCTTCACATTTCTCCAGCCCCCTCACATCTCACAGTACTCTCCCAGCCACCTTCACATCCACATATTCCCAGCCCACCTCCCATTCCTCCTGCCCCCTTCATCGATGTCCCCAAACACCACCACATCTACCAGCAAACCTCACTCTCTCCCAGCCCTTCACATCTCACATCCTCTCCCAGACCGCCATCAATCCTCCTTCCCCATCACATTCTCCCAGCACCATCCATTCTCCCAGCCCCATTCACATCTCACCAGACCACCTCAATCTCTCCCTGCCATCACATCTTAACAGCTCCCTCAATCCTACCTTGCCCCTCACATCTCTCCCAGCCCCGTTCACGTCTCTCCCAGCCTTGCCTAAAATCTCACACTTCACAGCCCCATCAACATCTAACAGTTCTAATAGCACCACACATTCACATCTCTCCGCCCCTACATCTCTATGCAGCCTCCCTAACATCTTCTCCCAGCACACCCTCACATCTCTCATCTCTCCCAGCACCCTCCCACATATCAAAATATCCAGCCCACACTCAACATCCTCTCCAAGCCCCCGTACTCTCTCTCAGCCCACTCACTCTCAGCACTCTCACAGACCTCAACCTACTCTCCCAGCCCCCTACATCTCAAATATCTCCCAGCCACCTACATTCGTCTGCCCCCTCAAATCCTCCTCCAGGCTCCCTAACATTCTCCCCACCCCCTCTCCATCTTCCGCCATCCTTACTCTCACATCTCCCCATTCCCCCTCACATCTCCGAACAGACACTTGCACATCTCTCCCAGGCACCCCCTCATCAATAATCCCAGCCCATCCCATCTCATCCCAGCCCCCTCTCCATCTCCCGCAAGCCCCCTCCATCTCCTGCAAGCCCCCTACATCATCATCCAGACCCTCTCAACATCTCACCCCGAGACCCCTCAAATCTCCCCACATCCTTTTACCCATCACCTCTTTCCACAACAGCCACCTCACAAAAACTCATCCCAGACCACCCTAATATCCCAGAAGACTCCCATCGTCTCCTGCCACCTATCCCGCAGCCCAACCCACATTCCTGCAGCCCCCTTAACTCCCTCTGCAGACCCTCTCACATCTACCCCCGAAGCCCCCTCTCACATGTACCCCTACATTTCCCATCCAATCTCTCACAAAGCCCCTCACAACTCTCCCAGCACACCTCACTCTCCCAGACGCCTCTACCATCTCTCATGCCCCCCTCTATGTCCCCAAACCCCATCACATCTCTCACAGCCCCTGCACTCTCCCCAGCACCCTTCACACTCACATATCTCCAGCCCTCACATCTCTCCCTTCCCCATCACATTTCTCCCAGCCCCCTCACATCTCTCCAAGCCTCCTTCAATCTCCCCAGACACCTCACCTCATCCTGCACCCCAATCTGCTAAAGCCCCCTTCCATCTCTACCATGCCCCTCACATCTCATAACACGCCACCTTCCAATCTCTCAGCCCTTCCACGTCTTCCGCTACCTACACACATCCTCCTTCCATGCCTAACATCTCTCCAGCCTTCTAATGCTCCATCTAATGCTCCTCACATATCTCTCCAGCCCCTTACATCTCTATCAGACTCCCTCACATCTATCCCAGCCCCCCTCACATATACTACATCTCTCCAGCCACTCAATCTTCAACAATATCTCCCACAACCCAACTCACATACTTTCCCTGCCACCCTCACATTCCAGGCCACCCTCACATCTCCATACCTCGATCCCCCTGCTAATATCCTCGCACTACCCTATGCCCCCTGCACATCTCCCAGCCCCTCACCATGTATACCCAGCCCCCTCTACACTTCCCCCCTACTCTCTTCAGCCTCCTACAATCTATCTCCCAGCCCACCTCACATCTCTCCCAGCCCCCCTTACATCTCTATCAGCCTCCCTCACATCTCTCCCAGCACCCCTCACATCTCTCATCTCTCCCAGCCCCCCTCACATCTCACATATCTCCCAGCCCACCTCACATCTTTCCCTGCCCCCCTCACATCTCCTCCAGGCCCCCTCACATCTCTCCCACCCCCTCCATATCTCTCCCAGCCCACCCTTACATCTCACATCTCCCTCATCCCCCCTCACATCTCCGCCAGACACTTTCACATCTCTCCCAGCCCCCCTCACATCTCTCCCAGCCCCCCTCCCATCTCTCCAGCCCCCCTCCCATCTCCCGCAGCCCCCCTCACATCTCCTGCAGCCCCCTTACATCTCTCCCAGACCCTCTCACATCTCCCCCAGACCCCCTCACATCTCCCCCATACCCCCTCACATCTTTCACAAAGCCCCTCACAACTCTCCCAGACACCCTCACCTCTCCCAGGCCGCCTCACATCTCACATCTCTCCACCCCCTTCACATCTCCCCCAGATCCCCTCACATCTCACATCTCCCCCAGACCCGCTCACATCTCTCCCAACCCCACTCACATCTCTCCCAGCCCCCTCACATCTCTCCCAACCCCACTTACATCTCTCCAAGCCCCCCTCACATCTCTCCCAGCCCCGTCACATATCTTCCAGTCCTCCCCCCCCCTCCATGCCTACCTGGGTGGACACAAGTTTGGGAGGGCTCCCTGGTTTAAAGAATTAGCCGGTAGTAGAATCTCTGGAGTCAGAGCAGGAGCAGCATGAGGTGAGGAGCGCCCTATAGCAGCAGACACCGGAAGTTCCGGGTCAGATTGCTAGATGGCACACTTCCCCTGTAGTCCTGTCTGACTCTCTCTCAAGTGATTCTACTATTGGCTAATACTTTAAGTCTGCCGCCGCATACCATCTCCCGCCGCCGCCGCATACCATCTCCCGCCGCCTGTTAAGCACCAGTCTGGCGAACTTCAGAAATCCTAGGAACAGGTTTGCACGAACCGGTGCAAACCTGCTGAATCCCACCACTGCTTGAGATGCTAGATTGGGCCTGAGACAGGAAGAGGGCAACAGTAGGAAATACGCAGCATACAGCAAGATAGTGGTCGTTAGCAGACTGGACCATCCCATTACAAGATACATCTTAAGTGCTGAGGAAGATAGGAACACGATCCATAACCAGTTTCTAATGAGCATCTACATAGAAGTTGAAATGGGAACAAAGGACAAATATTAGGGTTGCCAGGTGTCCATTATTGAACCAGAATGTCCTGCATTTGGACCCTCTGTCCAGTAAAAAAAAATAGGCGTAATACTGAACATGCATGTGTCCGGTATTACCTTTCTGGACATTGTGACCTACCGGCTTGGGGGGGAGGTCACAGGATTTTTCAGAGCAGGGAGAGAGCAGTGTTGTTGCTAGAGGGCTGGGTAGTTTCCTCCATCCTGATTGGCTGCATTACCCAGCAGCAGCCAATCAGGAGTGGGTGTCAGGAGCCTGGGATGGGGCAGAGCAGAGGAGTAAATAGCATGGAGTGGAGAGAAGTGTATGTGTGCGTGCGTGTGCGTGTGCGTGTCGAGCACTTTGCACCTTTCACCATTGTGTTCAGTATTTTTTGGAGAAGCCACCTGGCAACCCTAACTAATATGGATATCCTAGTCAGAGCCATGGAAATTGGCTGGACTGTAATGGTTATATCAGCTACAGCCAGAACCTTTACTCATCCCAGCACTTCGGCACACATACAACCTCATGCTATACCACCTCCTCTAGCTGCTGTTCCTTTCACAAGAGGCAGAGGCGGTCAATGAGCAAGGGTTTTGCTGCTCAATCCACAGGCCAAACAAGGATGAAGATGATTTTGTTTGTTGGTGCCACTAGTACTTCCTCTATTTTTTGGGGTGGCAGTGAGATTTTAAGAAAGGAAGGGAGTCTTATTAAAAAGAATTGTATTTTTTGTTTAAAGTAATTGACAAAATGATTTCTGTCTTATTTAATTTCTATTGATAAAAAGGTATTAAAAGAATATTTCTATGTACCCTCTGATGACATTGGCACAGACCTGACTTCCACCTACAGTGGTATCCTGTGGTCCTGCATGCGGTACATTAGGGCCTTAATCAAGATCAGAATATTTGTCTCTTGGAAGGTTATTAGTGACTGCCATATCGTAAAGAAGGTAGCAAGCCACTATAATCTCACACTTTCTCAAAAACATTATCTAGCACACCAGCAATAATGAGCCATTAGCATGCAGTTCTACCAAATAGGGGTTAAGAAAAACATAAAAAATGGAAGCGTTCCTAAAATAAATAAATAGTGAACCCAAAATTGATAGAATTACAGACAGACCTTGAGTGATACAGAATAGAAATTAAAGTAAACAATTAAATACCATAACCCCTTTAGTGCTGGAGAGACCAGTACTGAAGCAGTGCAGAAAAAGGTATATTTTAAATAAAAGGTGTAGGTCAGTTAAATCACATGCCTACTTACCAAATGATCTTGTCACATTATGGAGCCGTTTCTAATTTTGTTACTAAAGTATTATTAATAAGGAAAAAAACAATAAATGGGTCAAGATGTGTGAAATGAGTGATACATGAAAAGGGTATAGATTTCACTTCTCCCTGCACTGCGTCTCCTGTGTTCTAATCATCCTACTGCACATTAAATGAAAATAAATTGAGCGTATCACAACCAGAGGGGTTTAAAATATACACTCCTGCAGATTTATTAACCAGCAAGGGGGTCAATCCACAAATGGAAAGGGTTAACATATAGGCTCAGATGCTCAATGCTCTGTTAAATCAGTGCAAATAATGTGATGTTACCTAATTGGCTAACGGTTCATGTTATTTCCACTAAGCTAATGATATGCAAAAACAGCATCCATCACCAAAAGCAGTGTTGTAGCGAGAAATGCATCAGTGGGTACTTAATTGGTGCTGAAATGCATTAAGCAAGACAATGCACAAGTGCATTTGGAAAAATCTAACATCTGTTCCAAAATAACACATTCGCGTTCCAGCCGCGTATCACATGTGCACTATCTAAACCTAAAAATAGATTTAAAAAAATGTTTTCATGTTTCTTTCAGGAGAAGGCACTGAGTGGCACTGACACTGAGTTTGAAGCAGGGGAACCTAGTTCAATTCCCGGTGTTGGCTCCTTGTGACCTTGGTCAAGTCACTTTATCTCATTGTGTCTCAGGCACCAAAAACATAGATTGTAAGTTCTACAGGGCTGGGACTGTCTCTGCAAAATGTCTCTGTAAAGTGCTACATAAAACTAGCAGCACTATACAAGAACAAACAATTATTATTGTTGGTTACACTTTGTGTGATCACTTTATTCTGCAGGGACGCGTCCGGGGGAAAGTGAAGGGCCTTGGCTCCTATGTTCCTCCCCTGGCTACAGGCACGTTCTTCCTACCCCCTACTAAGAGGGGGCCCCACTTGAGCCTCTACTGGGGGTGTGGGAGGGCAGACTCATCTGGCTCCCACCCCTCTGGGTTGGGGGGAGGGGAGAGAGGAAACTCCCTTCAGGTCCCCACTGAGGCCCCAGTTTATTCCCCACTGAGATGGGCGGACCTAACGTGTGCCCTCTGCTGGGGGTCCCACTTGAGACCCTCATCCCCACTGTGAGCTACTTGGACTATTGGACTGAGACTTTGTATCCCTCAGAATAGTGTGCTTTACACAGCCTGCCATTCTATGTTTGCTGGCATTTAATGTTCACCACATTTGGTCTACATTATATCAGCTAGCCTCATTAGGCTGCGCTTATAGTGCCGGCGACGCAACGTCGCTTCAAAACAATTGTATTGATGCCGTCGCGTGCGCTTATAGTGGACGCGACGGTGCTACCAAAATCCTTGTAGTCATTACAATTTGATTTTGCAGAGACTGTCTCCCCATGAAACTGCCTATAAGCCAATCACATAGCCCCTCTGCCTTCCCCCTTGCTGACTTCACTCCCCTTGTAGCCAGCGACATCTCCAAACCTGATTACAACTTTCGCAATGGTGACGGCATCGGTTGCGTCTCCGGCACTAAGTGCAGCCTTAGATCTCTAGCCTTCTACTGTTTTAGTGAGTATGCATGATTTGATCATTGTGCAACCTACACTGTATATATGCTATTAAAGGGTACATGTCACGACCTATGTGAGAAATCTGTATTACACCATAACGTAGTTCCTACAGTATCTGTATTGTTGCTAGCCTGATTATAGTACAGAGCAACATATCATGTAATATCGTATATATTCTATCTATAATAAGACCTTCTGTCTTTACCGCTAAACAGTATTTCTCCCTCATTGGCTCAATACCATGACTATGTAAATTCAGTCATGGTGTGTTCTATAAAGTTATACACCAGCCCAGTACTTACTGTGTACAGATTTATTTCAATCTCATTGGGCGGCCTATGCCAAATCAACTCTGGGTTATTTAACCATCATTATCTTCCTAATAAGGTATTATTTCAACCATATAATTAGGAAGTCCTGATAGCGATAACGCCTATATGCTCAATATATTTTTAATCGCTGTTTCTTAATAATACATTGATATATGTTTTATGTAACCCCTTTCACTCAACAAAAATGTAAATTAAATGCATTTAATTTGGTGGTGTGCTACACGGTGGATTCTTTTTGAGAGCATCTCCCTTCTCTCTTTAGTTTTCTCTGTTTTACTAGGATGCCTAAACATGCCATGCCAGCCGAGGTAAAGGATACAATTTGGGTGGGGGAATATGTGGAATTGCTATTTTAAACCATCCTGACTTCAAAGGTTAGTGACTAGATTTGTTTAGGTCCCATGGGGTACATTTGTCAGATAATGGTGCCGATTTATTTAAGAATGTCATGCAAGACGGGCTCTTGAGGGTCCTGGCGGGTCTGGCAGTACGGGGCTAGTTTAAGGTGGATTAAATAGCCCAGTAGGTGGCGGAAATTGGGCGGTAAGTGCGCTTATCCTTGCCAGAAGGGGCTCCGTAGTTGGTAAAGCCCAGTTGGGCAGGGAGGGGCGAGTGGGCATGGATCATTTAAAAGTGAGTTCCAGGAGCCCACTCTCGTCAACGGCGGTTACGTGGGCCTGGCTTGGGTGTCACAGGTCATTGGTTCAATGATCTTTGACCCTTTGAGAGTGTTCTGGCAGGGGTAGCGCTTACCAATTATTTAATGGTTAAATAAAAAGCCGTGGCCTTGTGCCTCGGGATCGTCGTTAATTGTGTGTTAATTGTCTTGTCGTTAATTGTGTGTTATTTGTGTGGGGTTCTGGGTACTTAGGGTGGAGGGAAGGAAAGCTCCCTCGCAGTTTCCCAGGTCATGATATGTTCCTTTAGAGGTTAACTCTAGGTTATCGTAATGTTATTCTCTTTAGTGCAGTGAGGTTTAATGTAACAATCATTTTAGTTAACGTTACATTAAATAGGCTAATGGAGCTTCATGCATTGGGCCATAGTCCCATAAATATACCCATAGAGGGGGTAATGGGCCATTACAAAACCCTGAGGAAGGGACAGAGTGTTTTCAGAAACGCGTTGGGAATTGTAACGGCGGACCACCTTAGATCCAGGAAGTGACATCACAAGCTTAAAACACCATTGACTAAAGACCAGAGAACGCGAGATGCTGGAACAGGAGATGCAGCCCCCTATGCTGGATGAACCAGGAGATTGATCTAACATAAAGGGATCCAGCAGATGTGCCTTTTTAATACATACTGCATGAAACGTGAGTGCGATTTTAACTTGATTTTATAACCAATCCTGAAATAAAACATATTGCATTAGAGAAGTAGGTCTCTCAGCGCTTCTATTTTTCAGTAATTACAATTCTAATAGTAACTCTAACTCATGGTAAAATCTGACAGGATAGTGTTTATGAATCCATTTATAACAGCTGCAGGCTGTGTGACTACAGATGGTGCTGGTTTCATTTAAATATTTTTAATGACAGACACTGATAATTTGTTCTTAGGGGAAAACTGGTTTTAATCCCTTCTTGTACTTTACATCACTGAATTAAGGAGGTCAGAAGTATCTCAATCCTACCCTTGCTGCTCCAGATGTAACTGTGGCTTAAAATAAATAATGATTTCATTATTGGCTAAATTTTCTTCATTACATATGCCAGTCTGCTCAGCTACATGAAGTCGCCAATGGTTTTCAAATGCGAAATGTAACATTAAAATCATGAAAATAGATGGACTGTCAAAATAGAAAAACATTCCACGGAGAATCCAAAGCTGAATCACTATAAATTACAACTGCTGACGTAAAATCCTGTCGGAAAGGAGCAGAAAAATGATGAAACTTTGCTATATCAGGTACTTATACATGATACAGCTTACATTCCCATGTATGCCTGTTCTTTTTCCTTCCAATTAAACAGAGAAGCAAAGTGCAGCAGACACTGACATTGGAGACGATCCAATGGTTTACTCACAGGGGTAGCTATGTGCAATGCTATTTGTATCATGAATCTAGAAATAGGATTTCATTTACAAATGAGTCATAGAATACTATAAACTTGATATAGTAAATAAATAGTTATGGTACTTACAAATAGAGTTAGGTAAACTTTAGTGCGTGTCACTGTCTTTTTGTTAACTCCTTGTGGATGTCCCATCAATATCTCTAACTTAACATGTCAAAAACAGAATTTATCACTTTCCCGCCTGTACTGTGCCTGATTTCTCACATGCACAATCCTCTTGATACCCCAAGCCAGTATTTTTTTTTACTCTTCCCTCTCCTTTATCCCATATTCAGTACCTCACCAGATCGAGCTTTCACTTCCACATTTCACCTCCTCCATCATTGGATGATATGACACTGGGGTTTTTGTTTGCCTCCCTCTGGATCAATAAGTAAATATAGATATAGGATAAAGTATCTGTTGTCTAAAGTAAGCATAGGTTGAACTTGATGGACCTATGTCTTTTTTCAACCTCATCTACTATGTAACTATGTAACTATGTAACAATATTGATACAATATGCCCCTTCCTCATTAGCAAAACACTAAATATGTTATTCACGCACACCTTATAACCTGACTGGACTATTGCAACCTGCTTCTAGTTGGCCTCCCACCCGCCGTCTGTGCCTTCTACAGTCCATTCTAAATGACACTGCCAGGCACGCTAACCTCACCCACCGCTATTCCTCTGCTTCTCCACTATGCAAATCCCTACATTGGCTACTCATACCCTACAGCAGGCCTGCACAACTCCAGTCCTCGTAAATAATAACCCCTGGTAAGCGCCAACCTTGCCAGTGTGCTCCCCCTGGGTAAAGGCAGATGGCACCCCAACCATATCCCACAAGGGTCACCAAGCCAGGGCAGCAAATTACAGAGAGGAGGGGGGGGGGGGGGTGCTGTGGTTACAGAAGCATCGCTCTCTTATCCACAACAATTAAATTAATTGCCAAGGGAGAGCGTGGGGCACCTTTAAAGGTCTCTTACCTCACACTGCAGCGTCACCCTCCTCCTTCTGCAGCGTCACATGGTGACGCATTGCCATGGCACCGCGACGTCACGCGGTGGCCCGTAGTCATGGAAACGTGTCGACACGTGACGTCAGAAAGCTGCAAGAGGAGCAGGCCAGTGAGGCAGCACAATTCTAAAACCGTCCCCTGGCTAAGGGCTAGTTAGTGGTTAATATCTAACTGGGGACAGAATTCAGCAACAATTCCCCCCCAAAATTAAAAACTACAATAAGGTTTCACAACTAAGCAAATGCAAAAATATAAAGCATAGACAAAAATATTGGACCAACCGTGTATTTATAAATCATTTATAGTTATTGTTGATGTCAGATTAACTCTACTAACAGGTATTTTTCCTTTGGTATTTTAATGATCATCCCAACAATAAAGATGATAAAAAAAGCTGTCAAAATCTTGTTTACCGCTGTCATTTTGTCACTCACAAATTCCACATTTCAAAGTCATGTGAATAACACCCAAGGCATGACCTCTGACCTTCAAGCTGATACATGTACAGTGAATCAATGTTAATCCTAAAACTTCACCATACTCACAAGGATATTTTTTCACATCACCTCTTAATTTCTTATGCCTGTGCTTTTCCCGATTATTGTATATTTAATGCACATACTAAATCTTTAAGGGGCCAAAATCTAGCTTTTAAAGAAATCCCAATAGCTGCCATTTTTAATAGTTTGCATTGAAATAACAGTATGTTGTATTCCAGTGATAGGTACAGTAGATAGACAGCAAGCATAGCTTGTAGTTGTCACAATCAAATGCTTGTAATTTAATATTTTAGGCCTTCCCTCTGGCAGTAAACGTGGAAACTATTTATTATGACAAATGTTGCAAAACAAGTTAAATCAAATGGTGAAGGGACACAAATGTCATGATCAGTCTCAACAACAATGTGACTACTGCATGTTTTGTAGAATTTCAGGAATTGCAAATGTAAAACAATAAACGTATATGCATAAGTTGTTTAAGAATATAGTCAGAAACAGACTTACCTGCAAAAATTATATAGCCTAAATGAGAGATGTTACAGAAACAAGACCTCCATTTTTTTATTGCAATGTCTTAGGCCGCGCTTATAGTGTGTGCGACGGTGACGGGACGGATGACGTCACCCATCGCCGCTAGCGAAAGTTGTAATTCGGTTTCCGGCGACGTCGCGGGCGACCAGGTCTTTAATTGGTTCAGAGGCTGTCACATCTGGTGACAGCATCTGAAAAATCAAATTTGACCAGCTTCTAAAATTTGTGCGCCAACTTCACTCCCGTTGCTCTGTCGCGTCGCGCTTACTATAAGCATACGTGACAGCGGCAATACATTTGTTTTGCCGCATCGTCGCGTCGCCGGCACTATAAGCGCAGCCTTAGGTGGCTACTCATTGGCGACACAAAACAATGGTTTAAGCAGAACACACCCCAAAAATGTGAATTTATCAGAACCAGCAGGACAAAGTGACCACTAGTCATGAAATGTGTGTGGTGTGGGGTGTACCTGCTTTTGAGCCCTCATCCTTAGACTTCCTGACGT
This sequence comes from Ascaphus truei, assembly GCA_036426205.1. Classification (NCBI taxonomy): domain Eukaryota; kingdom Metazoa; phylum Chordata; class Amphibia; order Anura; family Ascaphidae; genus Ascaphus; species Ascaphus truei. The sequence goes on along the minus strand of CM071569.1, from coordinate 241,307,393 downwards.
GCACGTATCTTTGCTGTGCATTATATTATTAGATTTGTATACTAGACATCCAGATTCTTTGTGGAGTGAATTCACACCGCTTTTAATTTGTTCTACTTTTATTTGCAAACTTTATTATTGACTTATTTTGCACGGTTGAAATGATAACAGTTTACATTATCTATGAATACTATATATACTGTACTATGTTTCAAAATTGATTGGTGTGCACTGCTGAGTAGATCTGGAAATGATGGATTATTCCTTAAGAGTTTTTGTAATTATGCTCATTTTATGAAAACAGGCATTCCATATTATTGTACCATGTAACATCGTATCTTATGCAGAGAATGGGATATAAAACAGTCCTCCAATGCAAATACAACATACATCACTGCAAAATGCTCAAAGCACTAGATTGGTCATTAGTTGAGTCTAGGCGCAAAGTTCATCTCTCCTGTCTTGCCTTCAAATACTTTCTGGGCAAGCTACCCATCTATCTGAACAATCTCCTCACCCCTACCACACGCAGCACTTATCACCTGAGATCTGACTCCAAGGGGACTGTTCGTGGTCCTAAGGTTCAACAAAGTATCTGGCCGCCCCTCCTTCTCTTACCATGCACCTCACAACTTGAACAATCTACCTGAGACTCTGAAAGGGGGGGGGGGGTCAAATTGTACAATTACAAGAGGCAGAGACAAACATTACAGACAATTCTGTAATAGTGTGTAAGAAACTCCATATTAGCATGGTCCTTTTTTTTTTGTGTCAAAGAGCATTATCGTTTTGGGTTCAAATGCTTTCCATTCTGTTATTTACCATTCCCTCTGCCATTCTCTCGCGCTGCCTCGTCTGCCTTAGATTGTTATCTTCTTTTTTATATCCGTGTTAAACTCCTGGGATCTCTGTAAATCAGTATTGCTTGTGCTGAGGGAGAGAGCTCTTGAAAGCTTGTTTTATTATATCAATTGTTAGGCAAAATAAAAAAAAGGCATCACCTAATACTGAAGTACTCATTTATTCTGCACTATCACACCTGGACTAACGCAGCTACTTCTATTGAATACAGTATGTTTATGCAAATTAGTACAGACACTGCAGGTAGTGCTCAACACTCCAACAACTGACAAGAGTGAAATAGGCACATACAGGAGGAGTTAACAGTATTCAGGATTATCTTGCATGTAAGAGGTGAAGGACAAAAGATCAGAATCACTAATATATAGGAGGAAAAACCACAAGCAGTGGCATCAAAAGGCTACAAACAGGACAGGGTACTGTACTTTGCTTTACGTTCACTGTGTGCAGCATATAGCGTTTAGGGGAATGTTAAGAGGAGCAGAAGCCCAATGCACATATCACAATACGATATATCAAATTGAACATCTTTGTGTACCAGTTCTCCCCCATCTCTTTCTCCCGAACAAATCTGCCAGGTTTGAGATGGCGTACACCTCCCTGACTAATAAGTTAATTTACATTTGAAATTCTGAGGAAAAAAAAAATACTGTAGTTCTGTCGTAGAAGAAGAGACGCAAATCCGTCCTTTTTAAAATCATTTCATTCTCAACTGCAGATAGCTTATAATCACCACATAGAAGCACATGAAGAGTTAGCCCCCCCTAAGGTGACCCTGTGGGTTACACCTCTCCATGTGCTTTTGTATGGCGCTATAAAGAATGTAATGCTTTTATAATGGACTGCGTTCACGTCTCCTTATCTATGATACTATTTTAGTGCTATCATTGATTGCCGAGGTGTTGGTCTATTGCAGCTTTACAGTGATAGGTCTCATAATCGTTCAGTAAGAGCCCACTACCGCTGTGTATAAAAACATGCGGTGCATTAAAATATACGTTTCTTTCACTGAGCCACAGCTGTCACTTCGCTTTATGGGACCACAAGCCTCCGATGTATTTTTGGTCCTTCGCAATCCTCTTCCGGTCTCTGCAATCTTTTCTGCCTGCATACCAACACTTTCAGTTTGACTGAGCGGAAAAAAGTGTCACTGAAGAGAATTTTTAAGAGCTGACAACTAGTCTTTTAATAGCGCATTGCCAGTTGCTGGCAGTAAAACATTACAGGTATGTTGTGCTTTTGAGCTTACAATTCTATTAGTTTCTTGCTGCATTCTTGGAGGAAATACAGAAGAAATAAGCAGCAGCTGTAAATATACAGTATGTTTTATAAGTAACCTTCCTTAGGGGAAAAATAAGAAACAACCCATTGTGAATTTCTGCACCTTGACTTTGTATCGCTCCATATAATTGTGAATGAGTATATCATCTGTTCCTTAATGTGTTGATGAATTGGAGTATCGCATGGCTAGGTACACATAATGTGGATATGTAAGAAATGATTAATTTTCTGCTTATGCTGAACTGCATAAAATAATACATAGCATAGTCTAAATCAGAAGTATGCCAGTAGTAAGAAAGCTTGCTCCAAGCTATTTCTATGCTTCTCAAAGTGTTCCTGTCACGCCTGTCAGTGGATATTCTCCTGATTTTGAAACCTGCAAGGCTTGTGAACAGCTTGTCAGAACCACAAATATTTCTGTCAAGCCAGCCAAACCCCATCTCTCCATTCAGCTGGGAAATAAACATAGCGTACAGAAATATTACCCCTGCAATCAAACGCAAATGTTTATAGCAATGTACAACAGTCAAAATGAGATCCATTATAAAGTTTCCATAACCGTATAGTTGTTTTTATTTGTAAAATAAACAATTTCAAAGAATGATCTATGCTAGGGCTGGCCAACTCCAGCCCTCAAGGACCACCAACAGGTCAGGCTTTCAGGATAGCCCTGCTTCAGCACAGGTGGCTCAATCTGTGGCTCAGTCAACAACTGACCCACCTGTGCTGAGGCAGGGATAGCCTTAGGACTGATGTTGGCCACCCCTAGCCTATGCATTGTAATTTTAAAAGAATAAAGAGGAGAACTGGTGCACAATCCAATTAAGTGGGTCCCAGGATAAACAAAATTGATTATTTATTAATAAAATAACAACCAACAAACGGAGGAGAGCAACCTCCTACGCGTTTCGTGTACGGTTGTACACTTTATCAAGGAGTATACCTATACTCCTTGATAAAGTGTACAACCGTACATGAAACGCGTAAGAGGTTGCTCATACACGAAACGCGTAGGAGGTTTCTCTCCTCCGTTTGTTGGATGTTATTTTATTAATAAATAATCAATTTTGTTTATCCTGGGACCCACTTCATTGGATTGGCGCCAGTTCGCCTCTTTCTTCTACAGCTGTCTGCATTTACTTGGCTGCACGTCTTTTAGGAATTTGGATCAGCGTAATATGTGAGTACTTTTCAAATCTTTTGGAGGGGGACCATCCCAATTGGAGGTGTCATGAGGTTTTATTGCTTGCCCCTACCTCAGGGATCATTTGGCCCCACAGAGATGGTTATGTCCTATTAGCCTGATTCCTTTTTCCACTATCATTGTGATCGAGCATTTGAGCGCAGTTGTCACTACCAATTCTAATTTTAAAAGAATGACATGATGAACCAATCACAGGTCAAAGTGAGGGAACATCATTCCCCCATATAGTTAAAAGAACCGGAGAATGCGGTTTGTGGAAACAAATGTTAGGGTGGAAGCGCTGCCCGCACAATGCGTGTTTATGCACCGTTATCCACTTAAAAATAAAATAAACAGTGGCTAAACAGAACGCAATATTTAAGGATTATGAAAGGTCATAGGTCCGAAAATTCTCTCTGGTGCTTTTTATTAGCGTGGACATATAACATCCAATAAAAGAAGGTGTACGGTGGACATTTGTTTTGCTCTGCGACAGCTACTGATGTTTGGAGGCCGTACCTGCGGGTTCCACGGCCCCACATGCACACTCAGCAGCCGCTGCTTTCACTGGGATTGCCGTGTGCTGTACTCATCCAGTGTCCCTATAACTGCAGTGTCCTTGATATTGTAAGTGTCAGTACTAACAATCCCAACCCAGCAAACAGTCTCGAAAATTACTTTGAAAAGAAACCAAGAAAGACATAATATTTCTTTAAAACTGAAGCAAATCAGGTCACTATCTAAAGCAGGGGGCGCAAACTTTTTTCTCTGCGCCCCCCTGCCGGATGTCCTCCTCTCCGCGCCCCCTCCCTCCTTACCAAGATTCCCGGCGACTGGACTTCATGATGTCATGTTGCCATAGCAACGTGACGTCACATGACCCCGCGGCGTCATTTGGCGACGCGCCTCCAGATGCTGGCTGAATCAAGGTAAGTAGGTTTACAGAGGCCCTGCAGCTCTCCCGGCACTTAATTTAAGAGCCTTCGGGAAGCGCGCGGGGCCTCTGTAAACCCCGCGCCCCCCGCCGGCAATCTCGCGCCCCCCCACTTTGCGCACCGCTGATCTAACGTATCAAATGATCAGAAATGTGCTGATTATCATCAAGAAAGGAAGTTTGTTGCTCTGGTGAAATAGTCGGGAAGGAACACGTATTAGAAGCAAAAGTGTTACAAAGAGGCATCTTTTAAATATTAAATCAATGTTCTTTGCTTCATATTGTCATTTAAACAAATCCTGCTGTTTGTCATTTCCCCCCTCACTTTAATCTGCATGAGGAAACACAGGCAGGCTTTAGGTTGTGTAAATCTTCTTGCTTAATAATCTTCACAAAAATAATAAAAAAAGAATTAATAATATACATATATATATACTGTATTGGCCCGAATATAGTACGGCCTCGCATATAATACGACCCTAAAGTTTTAAAGTTGTTCTACTTGACAAATTCAAGGTGTTCGGCTGCGCATATAATACAAATTCAGTTTTCGGAAGGACATTTTTAGGAAAAAAACATAGCACTATATTCAGGCCAATATATGAAGACTGAGCCTCTGATTGAGCCACCTGTGCTGAAGCCGGGACTGATTGAGTCAACTCTGTTCAAGCAGGGATATCTTGAAAACCTAACCAGTGGGGGGTTCTTGAGAACCCATTGCCATGGTAATATTCACTATTCAAACATTATCCTTTTAGTGAAGTATTACTTTCTGATGTTTCCTGAGTGTACCACTCTCCAGCTTCAGTATGTTAAGGTGCTTGCCTAATGCATTATTATTCTCTTGTTTCTTTCCGCCACATTCTCAGTACTAAATGTCTGTAACCTCACAAGCCAATGCAATTTCACTATTTCTTATGAACGGTCTGTGCCCAGAGTTTGTACATGTGAGGTGAACATCAATAGCCAACGCAATTTTAAAATAACCTGGGGCCTAAACAGAGAGAGTTTCTGATTGGCGCACTCATTGGAATTGTTGATATTGCTTACATTTTGGAACCTATCTTCAGAAAATGTCAACTCTTGAAATAACAAACTAAGTACTCTTAACCTGAGACTGTGTACGATGACTGCATAAGGGGAAACCTGAGAAGTACATGATTCTTCCAGCTTTGTGATAGGCTAAAGCTAAACTGAATTCTCCTACATCTCTTTGACCATATATAAAAGTTCTACATTGGTAACACGAGTTACAAAAACATTAAGATATATTGGAGAATAAGCTACAGTTGTGCGATTTACAGAATTCAGCACTTCAGTGGGCCATTAGAGGTTGTCCAAAATGTTGATATTGGACGAAACAAAAAAATGTTGTTGTTTTAGAACTTCTACCAGCATTTTTTTTTCGTCCTTACTTTCTGAACATACTAATTTCCAGTTTTATGAACAGTGCCAAATTTCAAAAGAACGGTAAAGATTGAACTGTAGAAATGTGTTTCAACAAATAATCTATTGCTAAAGGGTCAATAAAAACCTTTCAGAGTCTGATTTTCGTTTTTACAATTTATAATGCTAGAAAAGCCACACATCTTTACGCCATATAATCTCTGAGCTATTTTGTAGTACATTTATACACATGATTTACACTACCGCTTAGTTAATTATTATGGTCTGAGATATATATATATATATTGTGATACAATCACTGTCTCTAGGTGCTAGAATAGGGCAGCTATGGAACATTCCAGCGTACAGAGAGTTAATTCCCCTAGAGAAGCCAACAGCAGCTGCAAACTAATTGAGCAGGCTGAACTCCTGATTGCTCATGGAGTTTTGAATGAACAAGGAAGTGTTTTAAAGCAGACACAGAGCTTCTATGCTGAGAGACACTGCTGTTCTCAGAAAAGGGGGGCAGAGAAGAGTTCTCCCCAGCTCTGGAAGCTGTCAGAGCCCCCTAGGCCCGCTGGACTGTGGTCGCGGAGCCTGCTGGGACTGCCTGGGTTGTTAATCCCAGGAAGAAGGAAGGACAAGAGACTGTGCTGAAGCAGCGATGTCCTGTACTTAACATTGGACTTACAGAGGAGAGATTTTCTGAGCTCTCGTGGGGCTAAGCTCCCCTAGGAAGGAAGGACGCGCTGAAGCGGGATGTCTGCTCCAAACCCTGGAATAACAGATAAGAGAAACACTATATTGCTGTGTGCAGAGACTGTATATGGTTGGCTATAATAGTACCTGTTTTGGGGTGGTAACCAGCTTAAATGTCCATCCAGTTAGTAAGGGTTTAAGCTAAATGTGTAGTTAGTCTCCTAAGAGGAGCAGGTGTTAATTTTATGATTTTGTTTTGACTTAAAGGGACGGTGGGCCTGTTAGTGTATTATTTAATCCTTGTAAATAAACCCCATATACAGAAATACTACATTTCCTGCCTTAATCTGGTACACAAGATCCTACGCTGTGACAGAGACATCACAATATATAGGCAAGCTCCCCGCTTACCTCTGCTGTGAGCGGGGAGCTGTCGGCTTGTCCGGGGACCGCCGGGGCACCGGGTGGATCGGCAGTGCAGGCAGCGGCCATTGTAGTGTTGCGCATGTGCAGTCAGTGCGGCGGCCATCTTGTTTTCGCACATGCACAGGAGAGAGGCCGTGCGCATGTGCAGAAGCTGGGAGTTGCGGCGGCCATGTATACGGCTCCGCAGACATAGCGACATGGTATTACATGTCCCAGCATCCTTAGGTACTGAGGCAGAGAGATACATTTTGACACGCTGGTGACCGCGCAGCATGTTGGAAGAAGGAGGCAACAAGAGAGGTAGTGTCCAGGGAGCAGTGCTTCCCTGGACTAGGCCTAGGTTTGCTCCTTAGACCCCAGCTAGGCCCAGAGACCCTATCAGGTTGTGGTTGCTGTAGGGAAGGCCCCAGATAGGGACACTTCCCTTAGTGATATATAGTGATAGTGTACCGTGAAGGACGCGACGCGGTGATCTGTGGCCTGCGGTCTGGGACCAGACTACAGGCCACCATAAGAGACATTAAGGGACACACTCCAGCTGGAGCCCCCCAAGAGGCAGACGACTACAGACAGGAGAGGACCCGGTAGATCACGTCGTGGGATCACGTTGCAGTTCTGTGGATCCACTATCCCAAGTCGGCCTGGTCTGGCCTACGACCAGGAAGGTACCCAACGTGCACCAACGGTCACACACAGGGGGTAGAGCTACTCCATACACTTTTGGATGGGCCTGACTTTGCGGACACTGGGTGGTTGGGTGCCCAGGGCACCCTCAGTACTTTGTACAGTACTCAGTACAACCGGGGCGGTATATATATATATTGTGTGTGGGTATTGTATTGTGGGGCCGGGTAGTGTTACTGTGTTATTAGTTATATGTGTGTTCAGTAAAGATAACTTAGATTTACCTTTATGTGCAAATTTATTCCTTGATTGTATTAGTTCCCCTGAGGGGTTATCCTGCAGCGCTAGGATCGCTCCCTGGTGGAGGCGCTGCACCAAGAAGAACGAAAGCATACCCAGGCTCCCAGTGGCGGAGGCGTAGGCCTTCTGTGGGCCACAGGTAAAGACGACACGCGTAGTTCCCTTAGTTACGGGGAACGGGGGCTACATATATATTATATATAGCAATATTTTTCTATTAATAAACATTGAACAAAAAAGTTATAGAGAAATAGGCAGGACATTTGCAACACATAGTAGCCATTTAAAGATTGCAATGTTGTCACAGTGTTAAGCAATTTTAATTTGCAAAATCAGACCAAAACCACTAATGTTTTAGTCTGTAACATCTCAATAAGAACAGCAAAATTGCTTCACTGGATCTTTAGATACGAAATGAAATAAAGCAAGTGTAAATGATTAACTTTGCGACTGCATATTTTATTCATTGTCCAATTATTGAAAACTGTTTGAAAGGTTGCCATACAACCGTAAAATGTTCAGGAAATTGAATAACCTGATTGATAAAGTAAGTAATGTGCATTTCATCAAGGTTCCAGATTCCACAGTGAAATTAAACTGGGTGTTAGAAATGTAGACACTACAAACTACTACAAGTTATTTTTGGTTTGACTTTGAAGTACTCATGGGCGTTACAGGAGTTTCCATATGCACTGCCCTGCCACAGACTTTCCTGTCTCAGAACACAGAAGCCCCAGTCGACTCGATGTTGGCACCTTCCGCTACCTGGGTTGGCAGAACAAATTTACTAACTGCAATATATAATTTCTTATGGGTAAAAAACACATTCTTTCTCTAATAACCGAGCTGGCACAATTTAGTCAAATAAACTGACCTAACCGTGGCCAGCAATTTACTCTATTAATGAGATACGAAAAGAAAGAAACCCTATTATTGAAGCTAGTAGTACAAACGGCATGTTGTATTCTATATTGTATGACCTGTTAAGATTGAACGTTTCTATTTTCTTTGTGAAAGAATGTTAGTTTTTATTACATTAGTATCAGTAGCTTTAAGATCTTGGTGAATAGGTCTCTTCAATACCAAGACACAGACTTTTGAGAATTAGGGGTTGGGAAATGACTAGCCTGTTTTCTCAGACAGTTCTCCTAAAAATGTCAGGATGGATGTAAATGTTCTGGAATGGGTTTTCCCACGTAAGGTCTTCCAATGGACATTCATTACAATGTCTCAACGCCAAATTGACTTATTGTTGGATCAGCCTGTCGGTCAGTAAAAGTAAGAAGAACCACGAGAGCTCCAAATTTAAGCAGAAAATAAGATCCTTTTGCTGAGGTATGAATTGCTACTCCATGCAGATCAAACGAGGTGAACATAGGTTTTTGTGGAAGCTATGTATAAAGTTCAATGGGTGAGAATGGTGCCCAAAAAAAAGACTATAACATGCATCACATTGTGCATAGGACTTGAGGCAGCAATCCTCCCTTTATTCAGGAATCGAACAAAGGGGGGTGTCTGTCTTTCTCTCATGCTATTTGAAGCGAACATGAGGCAGTAGTAACTTAACATGCTAATAAGATAATGAGGTTAATAATGGATGTTGCTTTTGCATATTATTAATTTTGTGGCTTTGCGTTAACCTCAGGCAACATAACGTTCATTACTGATTTTCATAACAGCATGTTATCAACCTGAGTTAGTGTACATTTGTGGATCTGTACACGTGTGTAAAACTAAAAAGGCGGGGAGAGAGTGGCAAGAAGAAAACGAGTAGGGGGAGATTGCTGCTTTAAGAAATATTATGTTTCCATACAGTATATTGGAAGACAAAAAAACTTTGATCAGTATAAAATAACAAAAAAAAGAATAATGACAGCTCACTTACATGTGAGAAAATACAGGTGGTCACTGCAGGGCATGGAAAGGGAACATCACAAGGGTAGTCCTCGAACAGATGTCGGAGGCAATGCTGAGGCCAGGTATCCTGATGCAGGACCAATAGAAAGTCCCACAGGCAGGACCTTCTCGCAGGCAACCTCCAAGGTTTGTACAACTGTGTGTGTGCTGCTCGTGTCTACTTGCATGGCGCACTTCTGTGTATTCGGCATCCACCACTTTGGATGACGACACCATGCTCTCCTGACGGGTACTGCCACCAAGAACCCTACACATTTGCTAGTGAAACCTTTGTCTAACGAAATGCGTAGGGTTATTGGTGGCAGTACCTGGCAGGAGAGCGTGGTGACGTCATCCAAAGCGGCGGACACACTCACGCTGGAGGTTGCCTGCGAGACGGTCCTGACAGAAGGACTTTCAAACGGTCCCAGCATCAGGAAACCTGGCCGCAGCAGTGCCTCCCACATCTATTCGAGGACTACGCTTTTCAGGGTATAGATAAGCACATTGACAATCAATGCATTTTTTGGCAAATGTTTTTTTAAATTTAAATGTAATGTATTTTATTTGGTGGTTATTTTAAATTTGTAGGCTGCCCGTTTATTGCCCAGATGTGGGCATGGTTTACCACAGTGACAATAAATGGTTTTATTGGCTACTGTGTAATGTAACATATTTTATTATGTATGTATTTTGTTTTGAAAAAAAAAGGGCAAATGTTCTATTAGCCCATTTGTATGTGTGGGGGTGGGGGCAGAGGGGATGGGGTTAGTTGCCCTGGGAAGGTAATTAAGAGGTTAGTGGCCAGTAGTTAGTTTTTTAATTTTAATGTTGCTGCCCACGGAAGACACGGAGGATGCAGAGTACAAAGATGAGGACGAGTGCGGCCTTCCTCCTGGCAGGGGTAAGAACAACTTTCATTTACTATGCAGTATGCTGGCTGTGTAATGTTTCATTTTTAATACACAAATGCGCTATTATCCAGATCCTCTCTATCCACCTTTAAGACCCATCTTAAAACACACCTACTTATCAAAGCATATAAGTAGCTCTGTGGCTATACTTTACACCTCATACTGATGGAGCGGCCGTTATTCGAACGGATCTTGAATCAGTTTTCGTTTAACCGCTGTATTCCATTCGGTATTTCCGCGTTTTGACCACTATTCATGCCACGTTCGCGCAATCTGGCACCGGGCAGCCAAACGCGGTTGATCTGTTTAATTTAATGGTTTCTTGTTTCTTTGGATGCAATTCTTCGCATATCCACCATGTGGCAGAAGTTAATGAATTATAATTTGGGTGCTATTCTTTGCGTTACTTTGCGTTCTTTGCAGTGGCAGAAATTAATGAATTTAATGAATTGTATTGAATTGTAATGTGCATGATACTTTGCTACTTTGTAAGGGTGCAGGTATTTAAAACAGATAGCACCCACGTCTATACTGGTACATACTTACAGTGGCCCATTGTGAATTGACCTTGATTTTTCAAAGACGTTATCAAATTAGGCGCTCTTAATAAAAAGCTTTAAATACTCAATGTGTGCCTTTTTTTTACATTCTTTCCCCGCACAATTGCTGAGTGGACATTATGGCTACACCACAGACGTATAAAAAACCTGACTGTAGTTGTGCGTTTTTAATATATTCTGCAATTAATGCTGCAGCAGATAAGATGGCGACTGTATCTGAAACATATGAATATTTAATTTCGAACTACGATTTTTACAAGTTTTCACAAGACGTTCATGGGTGGAAGCGTGAGATAAGAAAAATCTTAAGAAACGATCCGTGTTTTTTTCGCATTGCCCCTCCTGCCGGAGAGATTTGCAGGTATTGGGGTGTCATGCCAGAATTTCACAGTATGTTTGATCATGGCAATTTCAAAAAAAGGAATGTCGGTTTTAACCCATATAAGAATCGTCAATCCCAATCCAGCAATGTGCCGGAAACACCACCAGAACTGGCCGGTCCGACCGTCAGGATTAACCAGGTGAATGGCAATCCTTTGTACCTGTCCCCGCCAGAATACCTGTAAAATTTCCAGCCTGAGCAGGATTTCGCGAACAGGTACCAGCAAGCTTGCATTTATCAGTACCAAAGTGATTTCCAGCATCATCAGCTGTCAACTACAAGTGTACCAGGCCAGCTGTCACCTGTCAACTATAATGCAGACTTGAGGAGTCACAGTGAGTCATTACCACCCGTTTGGCAAAGTTTATAATGAAGGTAAATATACAGTACAGTAATGTACTACACTGTATTACACTATACTGTACTTTACTGTATACGACAGTATTACTGTAAGTTTGGAACTGCAATTCAAGCTGCCGTGTGTCAAAACAAAATTATTTTTTAAACAATACTGTACGTACTTTACAGTACTGTATGTGCATCAATACAATACTGTATGCGAGTTGGGGGGATGTTTCTCTGTTGAGTGCACTTTGAAGAATGATTTGATTGGCCGTCGAAGTACGTGACGCTGCTGCAGCTTAAAAATGTAGGGAGAGGGTGGGGCTGAACAGTCAGAGCCAATCAGAAGTTTGTTCTCATCCTACAGACACAGATGTAGGATATTGCTTGAACGGCTGCTTTAATTCCCAATGACGCGACTTGACGCATGCACAATATCGGCAATAATAGCACATTTGTTTGTTTTTCCCCAGAAAAGAAACTTTGACATCAAGCAGAAAAAGACAAAAGAAGGGATTTGGATGGACCTCCAATATCGCTTTTTTAAAAAGTTGCTTGCGCATTGTGTATATTTATTTTTAAAACTTAAACTAACTTCTAAATGAATGGGAAGTTATACACGCATGCGCATTAATAATAAACAAGGTCCCAAAGAGAATTACACGCAGGTGCAGAACTGTGAGAGCAGGCTCGGGAAGATTAAAGGCACAAAGCCAACCATTTGAAAATGAATGGTTTGTGAAAGGTGTCGATAAGAAGTTGAAATCCTTGAGCCTTATGTGTGTGCGGGGGGAGGGGGGAAGCTGTATGAAGGATTACCTGTAGTTCAAAGACATATTTCAACAGGCTAGCATAATGTTTTGATCCCCACACCCCCAAATAAAAATCACAGTACTATGCCACCCACCTCTTAAAGAACGTGCATGACTAGTGTAGAATTAAAAAGCAACAGTACTGATTGATTCTCATAATATCCAGAATTGCTATGCAAGCCCATGTCGATAAATGAAAAAAATAGATATTTGTAAAACTTGATTCTCAGAGTATCAAGAATTGTTATGCAGGCACATGTCGAGAAAAAACAAAAAAAATACTTTTATTTACAGACTACTGTAGAGCTTCTAATTGAATGGGAAGTTATACACGCAGGCACATTAATAATCAACAAGGTCCCAGGTCCCAAAGAGAATTACACACAGACACAGAACTGTGAGAGCAGGCTTGGAAGATTAAAGCCACAAAGCCAACCATTTGAAAATGAATGGTTTGTGAGAGGTGTCGATAAGAAGTTGAAATCCATGAACCTTGTGTGTGCGGGTGGGAGGGGGGGAAGCTGTATGAAGGATTACCTGTAGTTCAAAGACATATTTTCAACAGGTCACAATAATGTTTTGATCCCCACACCCCCAAATAAAAATCACAGTACTATGCCACCCACCTCATAAAGAACGTGCATGACTAGTGTAGAATTAAAAAGCAACAGTACTGATTGATTCTCATAATATCCATAATTGCTATGCAAGCCCATGTCGATAACCCCCCCCAAAAATTTTTTTATATATATTTTTAAAACTTGAACTAACTTCTAAAAGAATGGGAAGTCATACACACATGCGCAGGAATGTGGCACGCTCGGGAAGATTCAAGCCAGAAAGCCATCCATTACAAATGAATGGTGTGGGAGAGGTGTAGATAAGAAGTTGAAATCCTTGAGCGTTGCGTGTGTGCGGGGGCGAGGGGGAGAGCGCTGTATGATGGATTATCAGTTCAAAGAAATCATAATGTTTAATGCGCAGAAATGTGATACTGTAACATGCCTATGCGTTTCACACTGCTCTATGTATAATACAGAAACAGTACACACGCTGCTCTGTGTATAATACAGATACAGTACACACACTGCTCTGTGTATAATACAGACATTGAATTGCTATTGGATTTTTATGACAACTCGCGATTGCCCACTTGAGTTTCTCGACGGTATTGCAGACAACGCTAAAATGCCCTTTTCTGATCCGGACAAAACAATAAACAAGCCGCGTGTTTAAGTCGGCACGATTTAAATAAATTGCGCGCCATCGCATGGGTATTGTCGATCTACACACCGCGTTAAATGTTCGAATAACGGCCGCTCCATCAGTACATCGACCTTGAGTCCTTGTAGACGCACTTACCATGCTACCTTGCTACTGTCTCTGTACGTTCTTCCTATTTACCAATTAGATTGTGAGCTTTTCGGGGCAGGAACTCCTTTCCTAAATGTCACTTATGTCTGAAACACTTCTTAACATTATGTGTTATTTATATTATTTGTTATTTATATGATTGTCACATGTATTACTGCTGTGAAGCGCTATGTACATTAATGGTGCTATATAAATAAAGATATACATACAATAGGAATTTTGCCCATTACTGTACAGTATGTGTTGGGAAGGGGGGCTTATTGGGGGACATTGTGCTTTCCAAGAATACCCAGTCTATTCTGTTGGTCGCCTTCTCTGCATCAAGGCTTATTAGAACTGCCTTGGTTCCCGTAAGGTGGACATGGTCCACGAAATTGATTATTTTTGGTGTGTAGTCCGAGTCTTGCCTTCCTGAGACAAATCCCACATGATCAATATGGATCAAACTTGGCAGAATGGGATTTAGTGAAATTTTGCTATATATCTTGAGGTCAAAATTAAGCAGGGATATTGGGCGGTAACTGCCAAACTGCATAGGGTCACAACCCTCTTTATGTATGAGAGATAGACTTGCGGAGAACATAGTGGGTGGAATTGGTTTTCCTTCTAAAAATGAGTTGAACATCTCCAACAAGTATGGGGGTTAGGTTAGCAAGAATTTTTTAATAATAATCATTGATGAATCCGTCCGGTCCCGGGGCATTTGTTGCTTTTAATGATTTCACTGCATCGGTTAGCTCAGTCTGGATGATTTTGCCATTTAAAGCGTTGGCGTCAGATTTAGTCAGTTGGGGGAGATTACAATTTTCTAAATATTTCGAGATTGCCTCAGAATTTGAGAGCTGAGACTTATCCTTAGGGGGGTTTAAATTGTATAATTTTGTATAGAATGTCATGAATTCCTGGACGATTTCTTTGTCATTGTGTGTGATAGTACAATTTATACCTTTAATTGCGGTAATTTGTGACCTGACCCGCATCCCCTTGTGTTTGTTAGCTACTGTAAACGTCTGTCCACCTTGTTTCCTTTATCATAATACAGTTGACTGGTCCATTTCAGGGCTTTCTCAACGTCTTAATCACGTTATTTTATGAGGGTCCCGGGAGCTCCCTCGCTAACCAGCCATTCCTGTGATGTCACCAGAAGTCTATTGTATTGTATTTTAATATTTATTGGGGGTAGAAGGGATGGATGAAGGGAGTAGTTGTCCCAGCGTAGGTGGTTAAGCTTCTTGGGTGTGCAGCCGGAAGGTTAACCCGCTAAGGTAATGAAGGAGTGATGGTATGAGGGGGATGTTAGGGTGATGGGAGCAGTGTAGGTGAGTGATGGGGTGAGGGTGATAGGAGCAGTGTAGGTGAGTGATTGTATGAGGGGGATGTTAGGGTGATGGGAGCAGTGTAGGTGAGTGATGGGGTGAGGGTGATGGGAGCAGTGTAGGTGAGTGATTGTATGAGGGGTATGTTAGGGTGATGGGAGCAGTGTAGGTGAGTGATGGTATGAGGGGGATGTTAGGGTGATGGGAGCAGTGTAGGTGAGTGATGGGATGAGGGTGATGGGAGCAGTGTAGGTGAGTGATTGTTTGAGGGGTATGTTAGGGTGATGGGAGCAGTGTAGGTGAGTGATTGTATGAGGTGTATGTTAGGGTGATGGGAGCAGTGTAGGTGAGTGATGGTATGAGGGGGATGTTAGGGTGATGGGAGCAGTGTAGGTGAGTAATGGAATGAGGGGTGGAAAGATGACGAGAATCTTAGGGAGTTGGGGGAAGTGTAGGTGAGAAAAAGTGAAGCACAGACATGGAAAAGGTTTTGGAATGAAGGGCCTTTATCTCTAGTAAATCTAAAGTATATCTAAAGAAAATGTATTTCTTTTGAACACTTCATTTTGATTAACTTGGACATTTTTGGGCTTTTATATATTTCTTTTTTTAAACAAACTACGAGAAAGAGCCCTCAAAGTCTTGGTGCCTACGGGCTTCCAAGGGTCGTAATCCACCACTGGCGTGGGCTGTGACTCAGGAGATTTAAATTTGCAGGAGGTACCGGAACCCCCTATGGAGATCTGAATCTCGGCAAGCAAGGGGTCCTCAGACCTGAAAATAATGGGGTTAAACTTCGGAGACCCCCTGCTTCAAACCTATGTAAAAATAAATAATCATTACAAAATTGAGAACTACTGTAAGATCGGCACAGGGGACACAGAAAGGGACTACTTCTCTCTGCACAGCTCTTACAGTCTGGTGGCTGGCCCGGTAGGGTTAACACTGTGGAAGACCCATTCAGTAGCAGGGACCACCCACTGCATGAATTGTTCTGGGAAACTTACTGCCCTCCCAGCAGTGAGAGCTGTAGCCGCGATGTGCCCACAGTGCAGCCACGCTCTAGCCACATTATCCGCTCCAAATCGCGGTCACGGAGAGCGTACATCTTGCTACATCTGTACTTTTTAGTAACAAAACTGATTTTGATGTCAATTCATGGAAAGGATAGATAATACCCCCATAAATAAAGTACAATTCATTTGACAGTAAATTCAATTTAATTTAGGATAAAAAAAAAATACTTTTCTATGTTCTCTAACAATTTAGGGGGGGAATGACTTATCTTTTCTATTTTAGTATGCATACAGTGTGTAGTGTTGGCCACACTTTGTTTTTTTTCCCCTTATCTTTTTAGTTTGCCTTTAATTAATGGACATCTTGGGAATATGCTCCATTTTAGTTTGCATAGCCGCACAATCAGACAACTAGAAGCATACATGAATCAGCTGTTGTCAATCAAAAGGGAACACAAAAACTTGGAAATTTGCCTGTCATTTTACATACAGAAAGGCACCAAAAATGATCCTAGCCATCTGTGTTTTCTACAAAGGTCTTTTAATGTGTAAGACTGCAGCTTCAAGGGACATTATCTCCAGTTCGAATGTGCAATAATATTGTCTTGAACCTTGTTGCACAGCTGTGTAAGTCATCATGAAGCTAATGTTTGCTTAAGTGAAGGGGTTTGCATCCTATCTTCTACATAGATTCTTCGCTGCTGATGTAAAAAAAATTCTAGGCCTTCCATCAAACCGATTTGCTTCAGTTCCATGGTTCCACTTTGAGGCTTTTAATCATAACCGTGAGGAGATTGGGTATGGAATGTTAACGTGTTGCCTTTCTGAGATATTTTAGGTCATGCATATCCTGAAGGCTGTGTTCAATATTTCATATTGATGAAGCAGGATAGTTTATATATGCTAAGGAAGAAAACCGGAGAAAATAAATGATAGACTAGATGCAGCAATGGTAATAGACATATTAAAATGGCAATCCAAGGTAGCGCTTTCGTTTGCGTGTTTTTTTTAAACATAGGACTGAAGGAGGGGGTCTGTGAAGCAGAATCCCTTTAATTTCCCCCTGCCTCTGAAGATACTTACCTCCATAGGGGGTGCCAGCAGCCACTCTGCTCGGCTAGCAGGGATCATGTAATGGCGGAGTTTCAAAGCTTCCTCGACCTGCAGGCCAATAGGAAGCCATGACATCCTCAGGTTCGGCTTCCTATTGGCCCACGTGACGAAGAAGCTTTCAACTTTGTCGAGATACCGCCACTTCCATTGGAGGTAAGTATAACGGGAAGCAAGGGGTCCTTTGGTAAGAAAAATAATTTTTTTAAAAACCGCATGAATTGCTACTTTAAAAGCACTTGAATTTTTTTTAACGTTTGTTTAACCCAAGTATTGCCATATTTGTGCTGCAAGGAGACCTTATTTTTTGCAATTTTCCAGGAGGGGTAATTGTGAATTATTGCCGTTGATATAGTGTAAGATATAGCTCAGAACCCTATCTTAAATCACTTGCCAAGATTTACGAAGTTTCGATATGAGGTGTCGGAGTTCGAGGCGGTAACTGCCATTGACGACTATTTTGTGTATGGTTTACTTGTTAGTCAGATTTAACTTTTTTCTGACGAAAGTTGTTGTTCTAATTCGTTTTAGAGAGGTGTACAAACAAGCTGGATACTTTTTAACTGCTTGATTTCCAGAGGGCAAGACAAGTGTAACCCCCCCCCTTCCCCTATGCCTAAGGGAAACCGATTATGTGTGCTGTTGTTACCTGTGAGGCTCATGGAGGCCTGAGCTTCCGCTTCTGGGAGCCTGGGCTGAGCTCTCTCTCTCTCTTTGTGCAGTGACTCCACCTATGAGGGATTCCAGCATTGTCGGGATGACTCCTCATAAGAACCAATACAAACAGTAATAACAATACCACACTACAGTATATGTACATATATACTGTAACCCAACAGTATGCAACAACACAATACCATAATACCCCTGTGTGTCTTCCCTAAAGTACTGAGGGTGCCCACGGCACCTAAACACCCGGTGTCCGCAGAACAATTCCCACCCAAATGTGAGGTAGCGCTACCCCCTGTATAGTGGTGGTGCACGGTGGGCACCTTCCTGGTCACAGGCCTGACCAGGGAATGCTGATATGAGGATACTGGATCAGGTCCTGCGCAGCGGGGCCTCCGACATAAATCCCCTCACACCTTGTCCAAGGCCGCCGGTCACCGCGTGGATGTCCGTCCACCAACGCAGTAGGGTGGCTGTCCCTCTAAGGTGTGGAGGGTCCCCTATCTGGGGCCTTCCCTACAATACTGAACGGATTTGGCTCACGGCCTAGCTGGGGCCTAGGTGGCAAGGTGTGGGCCTAGTCCAGGAAGCTACTGCTCCCTGGAAACTACATTCCTCCTTGGTGCCTCCGTCCGACTGGTTCGCGGACTCTCCACCCGCAGAAGATATCCTGTTCCACCAGGCTGCATCAATCCCATTGGCTGGGACAGCTTATGTTCGAAAAAAAGAATTGTGACTATAGCGCTAAAGTATAAACACCTACTTAGTGATACAAACAGTAAAAAATATCCTTTAAATAAAGGTAGGCTGCCCAGTACCTACTGCTAGTACAAACAGAATACAACATGAAAAAAGAAAAAACCTGGCGCCAAATGTTCAAATGGTAAGTCCTGTGATCCTCAAAGAATCTGCACGAGTGCTTGACAGGCCATGAAACGAGAAAAGAGAAAACAAACACAAATCATAGCATACAACTGCTGGGTAACTCAGTCTACCACTAAACAATATACAACAATAATACTCCTAGTGAAAAAACTAAAAATAAAATGTATTATAAAATGAACTCTGTCATAAAAGACAGCACTGGAGCAGTAGGGGGCAGCTGGTCATCCGGAGATGGTCAAATCACAACCCTACTTACGACAAGCAAGGTGATAACAAACGATGAAATAACAGTGTCCCCTAGGTTTTTCAATAGGAGTTGTTGTATGTAGTATAGTGGTAGACAGAGTTACCCAGCAGTTGTACGCTATGATTTGTGTTTGTTTTCTCTTTTCTCGTTTCATGGCCTGTCAAGCACTCGTGCAGATTCTTTGAGTATCACAGGACTTACCATTTGAACATTTGGCGCCAGGTTTTTTCTTTTTTCATGGGAGAGCTCATGTGTTAATGCCCCCTCCCCCGAAGATTCTTGGACTCTTAGTCTCGTTAGAGGCCGTGCGGAGCTAGTCCAAGATGGCCACCGCTCTGCCGACACTGCGCATGCACACCTTGCCACAAAATGGCCACCCCCACAAACTCCCTGGTCGACCGGTGCTCCAACGACCAGCTGAGCAGTTACCCCTCAGGTAAGAAGGGGACTCTGCTACACAAGTTTGTAGACCTGTGGTATTTGAGTCCAATGTAAAGATAGCTATGACAGTGCAGCTCTAAGCAGCCCTTGGGTGTACAGGAAACTGTGCATTATCTGCTACCCACATGTGGCTCCACTTTGTACAGTAGCTAAGACATTCTGAATATTCCCACCTCCTTGGCCATTTAGTCAAATGTCCACTTGTTTTTTAGCCTAAAATACAATTAAGACAAACTTGTCCTTCACTAGCTATTCACGGTGTAAGCGATCCATGCACCTTCACAAAAGAATTATCTGCTACAGATGGAATTGTGCTGATTGGGTTAAATTTGCAGTCAAATTAAACACTGTCACCTCTTTCACCTTTTAAGGCCATGTGTTGATGGATGTCAGGGTGTCTTGAAATCAGATCTGCTAAAATTTGCATCCACAAGCCAGCTTTCTCTGCCCTTCTCTCTGTATAGTAAACAACCCTAAAGTCAGACTACAATCTTCAATGAGATTCTGATGTTTCTGGTTTATTTATTCTCGTACCCAAATCCATGGTCCTTTCACTAGGATTCCCTGTTGCTTATCAGATACATTTTCCTTTTCTTCTTGTGATGTGCACACAATCCCTGGAGTCCCAGCAAAATAACCAACTGCTTGTGTTTTTCTTCTTCTGTATTTACATAATCATTAGTACTGATCTTTTGCAAAACACTTGGGATTCTGTGTATCAAAGCCGGAGTGGTGCAAATCTCTGGCACAAAATCTGCAACTTAATGTATCAAAGGATCCCACTGAAAGTAATAGGATTTTTTTTGTTTGGTACATATGGGTCATTTTTTGGACCCAGAACTGCACAATGCTTGCCTTAATACATAGACCCCTGGTGTTAGCTTCCTCCACCCATCAGAGCTGGAGGTAACAGCATCCCATTTCTCTGCAATGCATTGAAGGGGTTAAACATGGCACACTGCACACTTAATGATATTATTTCTCTTTTATTGTGTTTATCTGTAAGAAGATACCCTTTGTGTCCAACGAAGGGACTCATCTACATTTTACAATGATCAAAACCAACCACATATACAACCACATATACTACTGCTATTTAATACTACAATTCGCTCAATGTTAAAATCTAATTTCTGCAGCAGAAGTATCTCCCAAGAAACATTTGCTGACGTATGGTCTATATACTATTTCATAAGTTACACGTCCTGCTAAGAGCAAGAAAGAAAGTGATAGAACGTGGGCCATTGAAGAATAAGATAAGTAAACAGACATTGTCAAAGTGGTGAGAGAGAAGAGGTCAGGTTATTGGAGACAATGGGCAATTGATACTGTTGGACAAAAATAGCTGAGTAATTATACACGGGCTGACAGGAAAACCTGTTTGGGGAGAGAGAAATCAGGATGGGATTCACTAAGGTCTGTTGCGAATTAACACACCCGATCCAGCGTTAATTACCATTAAAGACAATGGTAATTAATGCCAGATTGAGTGCGGTATCCAGCGACAGACCTGCGTGAATCTCCCATTTTGCTTAAAGAAGCAAAACAGAGAGTAAAGAAATACAGTACAATGACCAAGATTTCAAGGGGAGGTCAAATGAGAGGAAATAACCATTGAGTAACACATTGTCTTCCAGTTTATTCAATGAAAAACCAGGGAATATCGTAAAGCAAAAAAAAAAGGAGAACATACATCACTTACACATTATAGTCGAGTACATTACTGATTAAACGAGAGTCTGCCTGTTACAGAGTTCTTGAGTGTGCGTCTTAAAGCAGAGATTCACAGAAATTAATCCAAAAGGATCCAAAGTACCCCAAATATTACACTCAATACATAGTAGATAGATATTTTAGACTTTCTTAGTCCTTCAGCTAGTTATACTGATTGGCGATCATTATAGATCAAATTGGACCAGCTGTTAAAATATAAAACAAAAAACTTTAGTTACACCCAAAAAAAATCACAAAACACACCTACAAATAAAGTACAGTATATACAATGAAATTTTTTTTTTTTTATAAAATCCTCTTAGTGTTGTAGCTAATATACTCATATATCTCAAGTTAATATTACTGACAATGTTGAATGCCTATGTGCATAAACAATGTATATGTATGTGTATATAACAGCCAGGTATAACCCTAGGTAACTGTGGACAGATGAACAACAACACATGACATATTACACCGTGTCATGATTTATTTAACAAAAATAAAGCCAAAATGGAGAAGCCATGTGTGAAAAACTAAGTATACCTTATGATTCAATAGCTTGTAGAACCACCTACTGTATAGCAGCAATAACTTGAAGTAATCATTTTCTGTATGACTTTATCAGTCTCTCACAACGTTGTGGAGGAATTTTTGCCCACTCTTCTTTACAACGTTGCTTCAGTTCATTGAGGTTTGTGGGCATTTGTTTATGCACAGCTCTCTTAAGGTCCAGCCACCGCATTTTAATCGGGTTGAGGTGTGAACTTTGACTGGGCCATTGCAACACCTTGATTCTTTTCTTTTTCAGCCATTCTGTTGTAGATTTGCTGGTGTACTTGGGATCATTGTCCTGTTGCATGACCCAATTTCGGCCAAGCTTTAGCTGTAGGACAGATGGCCTCACATTTGACTCTAGAATACGTTGGTATACAGAGGAGTTCATGGTCGACTCAATGACTGCAAGGTTCCCAGGTCCTGTGGCTGCAAATCAAGCCCAAATCATCACCCCTCCACCACCGTGCTTGACAGTTGGTATGAGGTGTTTGTGCTGATATGCTGTGTTTGGTTTTCGCCAAACGTGGTGCTGTGCATTATGGCCAAACATCTCCACTTTGGTCTCGTCTGTCCAAAGGACATTGTTCCAGAAGTCTTGTGGTTTGTTCAGATGCAACTTTGCAAACCTAAGCCGTGCTGCCATGTTCTTTTTAGAGAGAAGATGCTTTCTCCTGCAACCCTTCCAAATAAACCCTTCCCAGATTGATGGGCAGCAACAATTGCTTCTCTAAGATCATTGCTGATGTCTTTCCTCCTTGACATTGTGTTAACACACACCTGAATGCTCCAGACCAGCAAACTGCTAAAACTTTGGCTTTTATAGAGGTGGTCACACTTGCTGATGATAATCAAGGGCATTTGATTAGCAGCACCTGTCTGCTACTTAGCATCTTAATTCCTATGGAAGCAGTAAGGGTGTACTTAGTTTTTCCCATATAGCTTCTCCATTTTGGCTTTATTTTTGTTAAATAAATCATGACACGGTGTAATATGTATATGTCATGTGTTGTTGTTCATCTGAGGTTGTATTTACCTAAATTTAAGACCTGCTAAGGAACAGATGATTGTTATTATGTCCTGATATGTAAAACCATAGAATTCAAAGAGGGTATACGTTCTTTTTCACACAACTGTATGTAACAGCTGGTTTAGCAGATGTATGGCTGCTTTTTTGCAGTTGTGCTCTACTCCTCGGTTTTAGGAAAATATATAAAACTGTACAACAAATAATTGATGCATATATAAACAAGTGGTAGTGCTCCTGAGGAAGTCACACAACGTGACGAGACGTGTAGAGACGTGGTGACGTCATCTTAGACGGACGTGTGGGAGGAGGTCCTGAGTTCCCTGATACTATCTTCAGCTGATCCGCCTTCACTTCCAGCAGTGTACTACACATGGAAGTATTCTGAGCATTGGAGACGCTGAAACGCTGCAGGACTCGTGGCAGGAGTTGCAAACAGCCAAATCAGGTGCACAGTATCATTATCGGACCCCCCCGCTCCTGTAGATGACGCCCCTTACAGATTCTCTCCAATGTTTATGTTATTTTAGCATCCTGTAAGTGTATCTCCTAGGGACACTTTCCTTTAAATAAATTCACCCTATTTGCACACAGTTACGCGCTATGGAGCTTGCGCTTTTTTGTGTTTTGTTCTTCTAAGTGGTAGTATAAGTCTGATCTGTCCCTGCAGCTGAGGTCCACTCTCTCACCCAGAGAGAAAATGAATTGTCCAGGAAAAGGAGATTCTACAGTATAGCATTAAAACAGGGGGGGGGGGGGGGGGGGAAGTGTCATCTGATAGAGAAACAGGGAATGCCCCACTCTGTTGAAGTGTAAATCCACTTCATGAAAAAAAAATATAAATCCAAATACAGGGCACTGACAAATTATAAGCTAGTATAGCGCACTCTACCGCACTATACTATCTTCTAATTTGTGAGTGTCTTGTGTATTTGTTTTTATACATTTTTGTATCTAAAGCCCTCTCCAACCTTAAACCTTTCTCACGGACTGCCCCACACATCTGGAATGCCTTCCCCTCAAAATTCGACTGGCACCCTCTCTATCCACATTTAAGACCTACTGTATCTAAAAACACACCTCCTTAACAAAGCATACTGTATGGGTAGCTCCGCAAGCTGATACTATACATCTCAGATGCACTGACTTTGACCCCTTGCAGATGCACTTACCATAACACCCTCCTACTGTCTCTAAGTTCTCCCTAATTACAACTTAGATTGTAAACTCTTTGGGACAGGGACCCCCTTTCTAGTGTTACTGCCATGTCTGAAGCGCTTATTCCCATTATGTGTTATATTATGTTATGTGTATTACTGCTGGGAAGTGATATGTACATAAATTGTGCTATACCTATATAAATAAAAATATACATACAGATGCCCATTTTTGATTAAAGTGGATTTACACAATGTTTGCTTTCTGCAACTTTCCTTCACATATGGAGTCTTAATACGTGGGAGATCGTGTTCCACATATAGGGAGTAAAGACAACCCTTCCTGTGGCTCTCGATTCCTTCTCTACTTCTAGTCCAAAGAACAGCAATCTTGTGAGTTCCTTCAACAGAGTGGGACATTCCCTGTTTCTCAATCAGATTACCCAATGTCGTGTTTTTTTTTGTCTTTCCTGTTTTTGCACTGTACTGTAGGATCTCCTTTATCTGGACTCCTCAGTTTATTTGACATACATGTTACTACCAGGTACAGTCAAATTTGCTCGGTCAAGGTGAAAGTGTGACTAATTATGAATGTACATAAGAAAACAAGCTGAAAATTCCTTAACTATGAAAGGATAAAAGCTTAACTATAACTACATACATTACACATTGTTATTGTAACATCTGATTGGAAATCAAAATAAAGATAAATGTGTTACAGCCAATTAAACAATAGACACAAAAGGAGAGGGTTTTAAATGAACCCTACAAATCATCCTCACACATTCTTTTTGTTTCCATGATTCTCCTCCTTGCTTCTGGGGATATATCTCCTAATCCTGGTCCCTGTCTTTTTTCTACATGCTCTCGTCCTCGCCTCCCACATGCAATTCCACTCACTCTGGTGTCAACCCCTCTAACCTCATACCCATCCCTTCTCACCCTCCTTCCTCTCTCCCTTTCTCCTGTGCCCTTTGGAATGCTCGCTCCCTTTCTAACAAGTTCCTCTCTTTGCATGACTTCTTGTTCTCTCACTCTCTGCCCCTATTTGCTATAACTGAGACTTGGCTCACTCAGTCTGATTCTGCTCTAGAAGCTGCTCTATCTTATGGTGGCCTTTCTTTCTCCCACACTCTGCGCCCTGATGCAGGGGTGGAGGCATTGGACTCCTGCTCTCCTCTATCTGACGCTACCAAACCCTTCCTATCCCTCCTGTTCTTGCTTTTCCCTCCTTTGAGGCTTATACTATCCAGATTTTCTCTCCTCTCCCTGTCCACGTGGCAGTCATCTATCACCCACCTACCTCTACTCATCCCCCTTCTGTCTTTCTCTCTGACTTTGAATCCTGGCTCTCTTTCTTCTCTTCTGAGACTCCCCTGTTCTTCTCCTTAGGGACTTCAACTGCCATATTAATGACCCCTCTCTCCCTTGGACCTCCTGCTTTCTCTCTAACCTCTTCTTTTGTCCTTCAACAATGGACTGCAGCCAGCACCCACAAGGATGGTCACTACCTAGACCCGGTTTTCACTTAATTTTATCTCTCTCTGATTTCTCCATTTACCCCCTTCCCCTCTGACCATCCTCATCTCATTTTCTCTCTCTCACTTCTCCCCTCCTCCACCTCCATGTACCCCTCGTTTATGCAGAGACCTGCGCTTTATTAACCTACCAGCTTTTAAATCCACTTTATGCTCCTCCCTCTCCTCTCTCAGCCCTGCTCCAGACACCGACAACCTGGCCAGGAACTAGAACTTTGCCTTATCCTCCTCTCTTGATCTACATCCCCTGCTTTCTCTTTGCCATTCTCGCCCTTCTAACCCCAGACCCTGGCTAAATTCCCACACGAGCATGCTACATTCCTACACTCGTTCCTCTGAACGCTTCTGGAAGAAATCTCACATCCTCGCAGACTTTCTTCACTACAAATTTATGCTATCCTGTTTCAACTCTGCCCTCTCTCAGGCTAAACAAACTTACATTTCTTTACTAATCAATACACACAAGTCTAACCCACAGCGACTCTTCTCTGTCTTTGACTCCCTACTCAAACCACTCTCAGCTGCCTCTTCTGCCTCCTCCATCTCACCTCAGGTATAATAATAATATAATAAAAATAATAATAATGCTGACTATTTTAAGGAAATGGTGGAATCCATACGTCAGGACATCCCCTCCCATCCTACACCTCTTCCTATCTCTCCTATTTCCTGTAAGGATCGGGAAGTCACGCTGCCCTTGGCGCGCTCCCCACTCACCTCCAATCCCTGCTTCCATCTTCCCCGTTCCCGCCACTAGTGGGGACGCTGCTCCTTCGGGGACCGCTCCATGGGCGTCTCGCACGCGCACCCCGATCCAGGCTTGATAAAGCCTCTTCCTCTAGCTTGCATCCTCGCACCAACGTCGGGGGCGCACGCACGCAGCGCGTATTCGGCACACAAAGGTCCTGCCTCCTCAGAACTTGTCAGGAATCCTCATCCCACCTGATCCCTGCTTCGGATCCACCAACCACAGTCCTTGCTGCTGACGCACCTCCACACTGTAGGTCACTCATTGGTTACTCTCTCCTACTTATGCTCAGCTGCCCCACTGGCAAACTGGCTGAGCATAATTCAATGTTCCGTTGTGTTCATTGCTTCCTAGCCTTGCTTCTTGTCTTGTCCTCTTGTTCGCAGCTCTCTGTTATTGACCTGGCTTGTTTTGGACTCCGTTCTTCTGTACTCCTGACCCCGGCTATCTATAACAATCTGCACCCCCCAACCCTGACCTCGGCACCTGTACAACGTCTATTCTCCACTCTCCAACCCAGACCCCGGCTAATAGTACATGCAACGATCCGTACCTCTCCAACCCAAACCCCGGCAAGTATATTGACAATCCGTACCTCTCCAACCCAGTCCCGGCTACTCTGACCAACCTACACTCCAGACCTGACCAACCTACACTCCAGACCTCTCCACCTCAGCCCCGCAGTCACGCCTTGTTTGTGGTGAGAACATCGTGACACTGCCTTCCTTACCTCTTTTTCTGCTGTCACAGAGGAAGATGTGTCACTGCTGATTTTTTCTTCTCCCTATACCACTTGCCCTCTTGACCCCACTCATTGCCATCTACTAAAACCTCTTGCTCCTACTATAATCCTGATGCTCACACACATTTTTTAACTCCTGCCTCTATTCTGGTACCTTTCCCTCATCCTTCAAACATGCAACAGTCATACCATTAGTAAAAACACAGGAAGCTTGACCCTACTTATCTTTCTAACTATCTGCCTGTCTCCCTCCTGCCTTTTGCTTCTAAAATCCTTGAAAGTCTTGTATTCTCTCGCTTTTCTCAACATCTATTCTCTCCTAGACTCTGTACAATCTGGCTTCCGCACTGCTCACTCCACTGAAACAGCCCTCACTAAAATAACTAATGAACTCCATGCTGCCAAAGACAGAGGTCATTACACTCTGCTAATATTAATCGACCTCTCTGTAGCATTTGATACTGTGGACCACCTCTTCTCCTTCACATTCTCCATACTCTTGGTATTCGTAACAAAGCTCTATCCTGGATCTCCTCTTACCTCTCTCATCTACTTTCAGTGTCTCTTCTGCTAACACCTCCTCCTCTATCCATCTCTCTGTGGGCGTAACCCAGGGTCTGTCCTAGGACCTCTCCTCTTTTCTCTGTACACACTCTCTATGTGACCTGATCACATCTCTTGGGTTTAAATATCACCTCTATGCTGACGACACACAAATTTACTTTTCAACCCCTGACCTTATACCTGCTGTACAGACCAAAGTTTCTGAATATCTCTCGGCGATATCATCCTGGATGGCCCTCAGTCGACTTAAACTGGCCATCAGTCGACTCAAAAACAGAGCTCCTCATATTTCACCCCAAACCTGGCCCCACTACCTACTTCCACATTACTGTTGGAAGTACCATCATTCACCCA
This sequence comes from Ascaphus truei, assembly GCA_036426205.1. Classification (NCBI taxonomy): domain Eukaryota; kingdom Metazoa; phylum Chordata; class Amphibia; order Anura; family Ascaphidae; genus Ascaphus; species Ascaphus truei. The sequence continues at coordinate 241,279,358 of CM071569.1, read as the reverse complement.
GTAGCACAAGCACGCTGCCTATGGGTCACACTCGACTCTTCTCTCATATTCAAATCGTATCTAAAACCTGTCGCTTTTGTCTTTGCAATATTACAAAGATATGCCCTTTCCTCTGTTGCTCGACTGCCAAAACTCTGACTCAGGCCCTCATTCTCTCCTGTCTTGATTTCTATAACCTCCTGCTGTCCGGCCCTCCTGCCTCTCACCTGTCTCCCCTACAATCTACCCCAAACGCTGCTGCCAGAATCACTCTACTCTTTCCTAAATCTGTCTCAGCGTCTCCCCTGCTGAAATCCCTCTCCTGGCTTCCTATCAAATCCTGCATCTCACACTCAAATCTCCTCCTCACTTTTAAAGCTTTACACTCTTCTCTCTCTCGTTACATCTCAGCCCTAATTTCTTGCTATGCACCATCCGGACTCTTGCGTTCTGTTCAAGGATGTCTTCTCTCTACCCCCTTTGTATCTAAAGCCCTCTCCCGCCTTAAACCATTCTCACTGACTGCCCCACACCTCTGGAATGCCCTTCCCCTCAATACTCGACCAGCACCCTTTCTATACACCTTAAAACACACCTGCTTAACGAAGCATATGAGTAGTTCCGTGGCTTATACTATATACCTGATACATAAAGCTTGGCCCCTTGCAGATGCACTTACCAGAATGCCCTCCTACTGTCTCTGTACGTTCTTCCTACCTACCAATTAGATTGTAAGCTCTTCGGAGCAGGGACTCCTTTTCTTAAATGTTACTTTTATGCCCGAAGCACTTCTTCTCATTATGTGTTATTTACATTATTTGTTATTTATATGATTGTCCTGTGTATTACTGCTGTGAAGCACTATGCACATTAATGGCGCTATATAAAGAGATTATTATTTTATTTTAGCAAAGGAGGGGAGAAAACGGAGCACTAGATCCACAAGGCTATGCCAAAAAATGCAAGGATGCGTTCCCACAGTGCAGGCTTATTTAATTGGTCAGATACAAAAAAGATACACACCAACGCGTTTCGGACTATAACAAGTCCTTTTATTTTAGCCTGATTGGTAGGAGCGCAGGAATCATTCTTTTTGTTTTGCTATATAAATAAAGACATACATACATACATACTATGGGCAAATGAGTTGAAGCTCATGATAAAGTTATCGCTTTTAAGCTATGCAGAGCTATTGCATGACTAGCTACTGTAGTACCCACAATGAGAGGTGATATTACATATGTAATCAGCTATTTGTTTGAAGGCTTGTTACATCAAAATAATAGGCAGTTAATTCATGATATTACAGCCGCAGCCCATTTTATTCTACAACATCTCCGATTTTTTTCGGGGATTTTTTCCGAATGCCACGCACTTCATCACGTTCATGCCATATTCATGCCGGCGTCACCCGCGGTTGATGTGTTTATTGATGTGTGTTGATGTGTTTATTGATAATGGTTCGGATTTAATTGGTTGCAATTCTTTGTGTATCCGCCAGGTGGCAGATATTCATGAATTGTAATGAATTCTAACGTACTGTATGCGCATGCGCTTCAGTAATGTGTCGACTTGCAGGTGTTTAAAAAAAAATACCATAGTGGTCCATTGTGAAATGACCTTAGTACTGAAGAAGAAAAACAAGTGACAAATAGGCGCACTAAGGGATAGTAAACTTTAATAAGGAATAGGGTAATCAGACAGTGGACAACCAAGGTCCAATGAAATGAAAGTAAAATGTGTTAAAATAACTGGTACGATCGGGGGATGGCACCGGGTAAAATCTAAATCACACAAGCACTACAGAAAGGATCCGGACCAGTCTGAGTACATACCCCGTTTGAATGAGGGAAGTGAAGAGTGAAGACCCGCTCCCTCCGACTGCAAAACTCCACAGGAACTGCCACACGTGACCTCTACGCGTTTCGCAAGTAGTGCTTTGTCAGGATAGTTTACTATCCCTTAGTGCGCCTATTTGTCACTTGTTTTTCTTGTTTGTGAGCCCCCCTTGTGGGAGCTTACTTTTATAGGGGATGTGTGGAACTCCCCTAGACTAACGGCTGCAAGAGGGACTCTTTACAGTGACATCCCCAGCACGGAACAACACCCTTGTTTTTAGTACTGAAGAAGTTACAATACTGTATCAATTTAGGCTTTTCATATTAAAAACTCAATGTGTCTGGTGTTCTGTCTGTTGTCCAAGTGTTTCAAGATGAGTGCACCACTGCAGTCCATGTTCCAAAAACCCGACATAACGTACGCTTATTTAATATGGGCCGCGATTAATGCAACTGATGATAAGATGGCAACAGTTGGTCAAATTTATCAATATTTTATCGAAAACTATGACTTTTACAAATTTTCACCAGATGCTCATGTGTCGAAGCGTGCAATAAGGAAAAAGTTATGTATGGATCCATGTTTTTTTCGTATTGATCCCGCACCCGGTGTTAAAGGAGGGTATTGGTGTGTAGCTCCAGATTTTTCCCGTATCTTTGATCATGGAGACTTCAAAAGGCAAAAGGTCATGTTAAAACCAACTAAGAAATGTCAGTCGCAGGCAAGCAATGGGCCAGCGACAGGGCCAGCTTCCAATAACGGTCCGACCGTCAGGGAAAACCTGATGACCGGCAACCCTTGCTGTCTGTCCCCACCTGGATACCTGCAGCCTGAGCAGGATTTCGCGTACAGATACCAGCAAGCTTGCATGTACCAAAGCGATTTCGAGCCTCATCAACTGTCAACTACAGGTGTAGCAGTCCCGCTGTCACCTGTCAACTATGTGTATAATCAAGAATACGGGACTGGCAGTGGCTCGGCGCCAGCTGATTGGCAAAGTCTATGGTGAGTTCTTTTTTTGAAATATCAAAATCAATGCACAGTCAAGCGATTAATCCTGTAATCAATCGCTTTGCTTATGGTTCTTTACAGTACTTTTATTACAGCAATTTCATTGGCTGAGCAGCTTCTACAGTACTGTACAGTAGATACTGAACAATTGGTGGAAAACTAGACGCATGCGCATTGGAACCTTCTTGAAATGCATATGCGTGTCATCACATCTACAGTAGGCGCATGCGCATGTGAAGAGGAGACGCCCCCCGAGAAAATTATTGGTGGGACTGACTGTGGGAACTTCTTTAGGGGACTGACTGACCATTACAGTATAACTTGTGCTTTTATTTTTCCTCGAAAAAGAAAACTTTGTCATCTCATGCGGAAAACGGCAAATGGAGGGATTTTGATGGATAATATCGCTTTGTGTAACAATGCCTGCACACTGCTGAATCGGATTTAAAAAACCACGTACCGGAGTCAACAGTTTAGTGGCCATTGTTATTGATTAGGATAGAATACTGTAACTGAGAGCTTCATAGAAAACCTGAAACAGTATGCTGTTGTTTTCAGACAGTATGCAATACTTTTTTTTATATACATACTGTATAATAAACCCGAAAAATAAAAAGTATGCATTTATTCTACATGTATTCCAGTACATATGTGTATTCTATACCCGTACAGCATGTATTATTTTAATATTCTTGTGATGTACTGTGCATGCGGTACAGTACTGTATAGTATGCCTGGACAGTACTGTACTGTATGTTCTAGAAACACTGTATTTTGTTATAAAAGGAGACAATGAAACAATTTAAAACAAATCAACATTTTCTTTTATTGGTGGAGTAAGTACAAAAACATTTATGGAGTAAGTAAAAACATTTATTTAAAAATACAATTTAAAACATTTACAGCACAGGTGTACAGTATGGTGTTAGTAAAAACATTTATTTATGAATACAATTAAGTTATTAAGTTATTAAGAATACAATTTATGAATACAGTAAGTCAGGTCTAAACAACTCCAGTCCTCAAGGGCCGCAAACAGGCCCAGTTTTCAGGGGAAAACCAGGCCTGTTTGCGGCCCTCGAGGTCTGGAGTTGTGCAGGTCTTGTGTAAGTAAAAACATT
>CM071569.1:241235742-241275316 GCA_036426205.1 Ascaphus truei | reverse complement strand
TTTTTTATATATACTGTATAATAAACCCGAAAAATAAAAAGTATGCATTTATTCTACATGTATTCCAGTACATATGTGTATTCTATACCCGTACAGCATGTATTATTTTAATATTCTTGTGATGTACTGTGCATGCGGTACAGTACTGTATAGTATGCCTGGACAGTACTGTACTGTATGTTCTAGAAACACTGTATTTTGTTATAAAAGGAGACAATGAAACAATTTAAAACAAATCAACATTTTCTTTTATTGGTGGAGTAAGTACAAAAACATTTATGGAGTAAGTAAAAACATTTATTTAAAAATACAATTTAAAACATTTACAGCACAGGTGTACAGTATGGTGTTAGTAAAAACATTTATTTATGAATACAATTAAGTTATTAAGTTATTAAGAATACAATTTATGAATACAGTAAGTCAGGTCTAAACAACTCCAGTCCTCAAGGGCCGCAAACAGGCCCAGTTTTCAGGGGAAAACCAGGCCTGTTTGCGGCCCTCGAGGTCTGGAGTTGTGCAGGTCTTGTGTAAGTAAAAACATTTCTTTATTAATACAATTTAAAACAAGCAACATTTCCTTTATTGAAGTACAGAAAGTCAAAACATTTACAGCACAGGTGTACAGTATGGTGTTAGTAAAAACATTTATTTATGAATACAATTAAGTTATTAAGTTATTAAAAATACAATTTATGAATACAGTAAGTCAGGCCTAAACAACTCCAGTCCTCGAGGGCCGCAAGAGCCCTCGAGGTCTGGAGTTGTGCAGGTCTTGTGTAAGTAAAAACATTTATTTATTAATACAATTTAAAACAACAACAAGTAAAAAATTAATGAACATTTGAACAGTCACGTGAATCCAATCCCCAGCAGATTGTCCTTTCAGGGCTGATGCCTTGTATGATGCAAAATGCCATTAATGGAGTCTCTCACTATTTTCATTAAAGGATCGGTAATTGAAAAAAAGCGCCGCAATTCCTCCACAATAGTCTTTTGTAAATTTTCAGGAAGAGCCCTTTTGTCGCGATTTCCTTCGTAGTTTACATTGTTGGCCCACCCGCAGTACACCAAGTAGGACACGTGGTGCTTGAAAATTAACATGGCATACTTCTGGGGTATACCACCACTTGATAACCTATACTTCTCCCTGAGTGGCTGGGGCAGCTCGCGCAGGATGATGTCGGGCACCGTCTCAATGCAAGCGTATGTGGGTTGGATTCTGGGAGCGGGTATTTTTCTGGGAGCAGGTGCGCTTGTGGCGGCGGGCGAGGGTAGGTTGTCTGGGAGGATGCTTTCCTCCTGTCTTGGTCGCCATGTCAGTGTTGCCTCCTGGCGTGGTCTTGGCGGGGTTGTCATGTCATCCTCGTCAACAGCTTACATGAACACATATTCTTCTGATGGAGGGGGTGCGCTTGGTAATGGAAGGTTGAAGGTCCCATTCATCACTTCCATGCCACCCTCCTGCTCCGGCATCAGAGTTACAGGGGCATGAACACCAAGCAAATTATGTATCCCCGCTATGTCAGTCTCTATCTTCTCCATGCACTTCTCCATCTTCTCCATCCGTCGATCCATATTTAGCATGGTCCCTAAAATTTCTGTTTTCTTTCCCGAGAGAGCAGCACTAGCCATCTGGTTACAAAGTATTTAACAGTAGTTACAGTATACAGTACAATAGTTCCAGTATAGAATAGTTTGACAGTACTAACTGCATAGTCCAATATGGAGTAGCTACTGTATACAGTACACAATGCCATAATATGCACCTACTGTAACTGCACTAATTTTTAATTTTCTTGTCTTTTCAGAGAAAAAGGACGGGCAGGGGGAGGGGGTGTATCATGTGTAAATTGTGTGAACTATGTGTACAGTAAAGTGTATCTAAAGTGCAGTCATGATTTACAAAAAACCTCCCCTCTCTCAATGAACTACAGTACAGAATGAGGAAGAAGATAAAGACGGAAAATTTGTATTACTGTTTTTATTATTATCAATGTGCATTATTCATGATTATCCACCGGCCCTCAATTTTCAACTGACAGAAGAACTGAATAAAGACTGCATTTTGTATTATTCATGATTATTTGTATATTAGTATTTTTTGTTACTGATAAAATAAAAATAAATATTTCTTTACATTCACGATAATCATAATCACTGAACCCCCCCCCCACCAAAGAAAAAGAAAGAATGACAAAAAATGGTAATTTACTGCATCTAAAACATGAATCAGATTATGGTTTTTTTAACTCTCAATTTCACAGTGCTGTGCTAATCAGATTTACATATCAAATTCGAGAAGGGATTATCACAAGCGTTACCTTAAACAAAGCCTCAAACGGTTGGGGGGGTGGATGGGTGAGTCATATGAATGGTGAACAATAGGTGTCGAAGTGAAATGGTGAAGTTATACACGCATGCGCAGTAATCATCAACTACAGTTAGGTCCGGAAATAATTGGACACTGATACAAGTTTTGTTATTTCGGCTGTGTACCAAAATAAATTCAAGTTACAGTTAAATAATTAATATGGGCTTAAAGTGCAGTCTATCGGCTTTAATTTGAGGGTATTCGCATCCAAATTGGAGGAAGGGTTTAGGAATTACATCTTTTTAATATGTAGCCCCCTCTTTTTCAAGGGACCAAAAGTAATTGGACAATTGACTCAAAGGCTGTTTCATGGACAAGTGTGGGCTATTCCTTCGTTATTTCATCATCAATTAAGCAGGTAAAAGGTCTGGAGTTGATTCCAGGTGTGGCATTCCCATTTGGAAGCTGTTGCTGTGAACCCACAACATGCAGTCAAAGGAGCTCTCAATGCAAGTGAAACAGGGCATCCTTAGGCTGCAAAAAAAAAGAAAATCCATCAGAGAGATAGCAGGAACATTAGGAGTGGCCAAATCAACAGTTTAGTATATTCTGAGAGAAAAAAACGCACTGGTGAACTCTGCAACACAAAAAGGCCTGGACGTCCACGGAAGACAACAGTGGTGGATGATCGTAGGATCCTTTCCATGGTAAAGAAAAACCCTTTCACAACATCCAGCCAAGTGAAGAACACTCTCCAGGAGGTAGGCATATCATTATCCAAGTCTACCATAAAGAGAAGATGTCAAAAGAGCAAATACAGAGGGTTCACCACAAGGTGCAAACCATTCATAAGCCTCAAGAATAGAAATGCCAGATTAGATTTGCCAAACAATATCTTAAAAAGCCAGCCCAGTTTTGGAACAGCATTCTTTGGACAGATGAAACTAAGATCAACCTGTACCAGAATGATGGGAAGAAAAAAGTATGGAGAAGGCTTGGAACGGCTCATGATCCGAAGCATACCACATCATCTGTAAAACACGGTGGAGGCAGTGTGCTGGCATGGGCATGCATGGCTTACAATGGCACTGGGTCACTAGTGTTTATTGATGATGTGACAGAAGACAGAAGCAGCCGGATGAATTCTGAAGTGTATAGTGATATATTGTCTGCTCAGATTCAGCCAAATTCAGCGAAGTTGATAGACGGCGCTTCACTTTACAGATAGACAATGTCTCAAAATATACTGCAAAAGCAACCCAGAAGTTTTTTAAGGCAAAGAAGTAGAATATTCTGCAATGGCCAAGTCAATCACCTGATCTCAACCCGATCGAGCATGCATTTCACTTGCTGAAGACAAAACTTAAGGCAGAAAGACCCACGAACAAACAACAACTGAAGACAGCTGCAGTAAAGGCCTGGCAAAGCATCACAGAGGAGGAAACCCAGCATTTGGTGATGTCCATGCATTCCAGACTTCAAGCAGTCATTGCGTGTAAAGGATTCTCAATAAAGTATTAAAAATGAACATTTTATTTATGATTGTGTTCATTTGTCCAATTACATTTGAGCCCCTGTAATAAGGGGATTGTGTATGAAAATGGTTGCAATTCCTAAACATTTCATACGATATTTTTGTTCAACCCCTTGAATTAAAGCTGAAAGTCTGAACTTCTATTGCATTTCGGTTGTTTCATTTCAAATCCATTGTTGTGGCATACAGAGCCAAAATGATGAAAATTGTGTCAGTGTCCAATTATTTCCGGACCTAACTGTATCTCCCTTCCCAAAGAGGATTACACGCAGGCGCAGAGATGTGACTCAAAGCCAACAATAGGAAAATTAATGAATGGTCTGAGAGAGGTGTCGATAAGAGGTTGAAATCCTTGAGCGAGCCTTGTGTGTGTGTACGGGGGGGAGGGGGGTAAAGCTGCCTTAAGGATATGCTTGAACAGTTCAAAGAAATATTTTCATAATGATTTGATCCCCACACCCCCAAACAAATAAAAATCACATACAGTAAAGCATGTGCAATCAAAAGCATAGTGTCGCAGTCAAAAGCTACAGTACAGCACCGATTGAATATCATAATATCAAGATGTTTTAGGCAGGCACATGTCGAGAAAATAAAAATAAAAAATTACGACAAAAAAAATAATTTTTTTGTCAGTCTTGAACTTTTTTCCCCCCAATGAGCATTAATAATCAACACAGAAGAAGAAATCAAACCAGGCTCTGCACTGTACGTTATACACGCAGGAATGTGATGACAGGAATGTGATTGAAGCCTGAAAGCCATCCATTCAAAGGAATGGTGTGGGAGAGGTGTACTGTACTGTAGATAAGAAGTTGAAATACTGCAGTGCATTAGCCTGTGTGTGTGCGGGGGCGAGCGAGGGAAGAGCGCTGTACTGTATACGCCGAAATGTGATACTATTACAGTACACGCCTATGGGTTTCAACAATGTTCAAATGAGACATACAGTACAGTACATGCATGTATAAATATGCAAATTTACAATTACTGCGCGCGCACACACAGACTGGGTACTGACGTAGGTTGAACTGCTACAGTATTAGACTTTGAAGACAACAGCTCGCGAACGCCCACCTGAGTTTTTAGATGGTATTGCAGTATTGCAGACAGCGCTAAAAATACGAGCGCTAAAATACCGTAAAATACCGGAACATATTCCGAAAAAAAAGAAAATATACTGCATCTGCTCGCGGTTATCAGAGTTACGCCGCTACGGCCACACGAGCATAAAGGGGGTCGCAGCTGTATAAGTTCACAAGCAATTATAAAGGGCATATGTATCAAGGCAAACGTGGTGCAATTCTGTGTCAGAAACTCACAATATGTATCAAACACAAAAATCCCATTGAAATGAAAAGGATTTCTCTGTGCCACATCTGTTGCAGTTTGATATGCCCCAGACTTGCACCACTTTGCCTTGATACAGAGGCACACCCATCAAGTGCCAGTATGGCAATCGCACCCGCTCAAGTATTAACTCCCACTAATATGAATAACCAGCAGTTGATGCATGTTGCCCATACTCCTAATATCACACACACTGAAGGACACCATCGGGCCTATCTACTAAGCATCACAAACGGCTTAGTATATAGCACATGGAATTATGCTTGTGTTTGCCTATGTACTAAGCTGAAATTTCTCAATCTGGCCATCTGTCACAAATGAGTTCAGTTTTTTGGGCGCACAGACACGTACTGCTCAAGCCGTACAGATTTTTATGGCGTACAAAAAAGTAATGTTTCTGTGCAGTATAAAGGAGAAAAAACACTGTGTGAAGTATAGACACTGTCATACAGATAAGTACCTATGTAATGCACTCGATGTCTGTAAAGAGAGTACCCTGTTAAGTAGCTGTGTTGCAGTATAAGAGAAATAGTCTGGCCCTATGTGTGTGAGTGTATGAATGATTTAAAATCCATTTATTGATATATATTAAAATAAGATGGAACCGGACTGAAAATGGTGAGTATTAGAAGTAGAATAGGAATAGATAACACGTCATGCCGGGTCCCCATTGGGGGTCTAGAAATAGCACTAAGTAATATGCTAAACAGTCTGCACAGCAGGTAATGTGCAAGATAATTGGACCTTATAGGTCCAATGAATCAGCACGACGGGTGGAAAACAGAAGCACAAATACCAATAGCCTATAGTATCATGGCCAACGGCTGCTTCTGATAAATCACAACGTCCACTAAAATGCCTATGGATGATTGCACTCAGTGCAATGTGTGTTAGTATATATGAAAAACATATATAGTGTGTCATATAATAGCTCTCAACAAAGGTCAGATAATTCCAATGTAGGAGTATAAACACGGATGAGCACACTGCAGATGTCCACCTTGAAGGGTTAATAACTCATTACATGTATGTGTGAACATCTGATGATACTGCTATAGGAGTGTAAACAAACCCCGCACAAACTGACCCTGGGCGCATGTAACTACAGACAGAGACGGGAGAGAGATGTGGAGGTCTCTGCAAACCAATATATGCTAGCCCTGCGGGGATATCACCAGTATCAGTGAGATAGACAGATTGCTAACTCCCAGTTAGCTGAAAACATACCCCTACGTCACACAGGGGGGATAGGGATGGGAAGAGGAAAGAAAAGAGGGAAAGAGGACCCTCAAAAACGTATCTGCTCTTTCCCTGTAGGAGCGCGATCCGATAAGTCACGTGTGCTGAATGAGTGCAGTTTGCGATGCTCCGTCGGCATCCCGGTCAGGTCTGTGTCTGTCTGCAGGCATCCATAGTGCAAGTCGCAGTACGTGACGTCATGACGCCCTCTAAGAGTTTTGGTTCTGTGTCTTTGTTTCACAATATACTCTATTTTGACATTACATTTGAGTGCTGCCCATGTGATTTCGTCTAAACAACGGTATCGTATTTCATACATATATATATATACTTTTATGGGTGGGTTGCTAAGGTGGTTACCACTATATATATATATAGTGGTAACCTATATATAGTGGTATCCACCTTAGCTACCCACCCAGTTAGAAAGGACTGGGGTGAAGGTTTAGTTATTCTCCAAAGTTGAGTAGGCCTTTATTTTTTTAATTTTTGTATGTTTTGCCTTGTTAAAGGAACAGGTGCAATAAAGCAAGGATTTAATTTCATCCTAATCAGTCTCCATTAAATACCTCTGCACACATGTCTTACAGTGGTCCTTTGCTTGCAGACTCATTTCATAGTCATGGAAAAACTAAGAAAAAGGCCTGATAAAGTTAATATAAATCAACAAGAAGGCCGTATTCAGAATGCTTCAAATATAAGTAGGACTTTTGAAATGCTGTAAAATGTATTCAAGAAACAACGTATACAGTATAATGTATACTACAGTATGTATATTTACTTAAAACAGTTCTGGAAAAATTCCACCAGTGACCTAATCTCTTCACCTTCCATGTTTCAAGTAACTTCTAATTTAAAAAGAAATAGAGTAAAGATTTGTTTTTGCATTTCTAAATCCCACAGTTAAATATGAATAAAAATAAACAGGCTGCTTCTTAAAAGCAAAATTAGGAACAAAGGACTGTTAACAAATGTACAGCATGCAGTAGCCAACCTAAAAGATGTCTATAGAAGCAGTGGCTTAGTTGAAAAGCATTGGTCATTGAAGTGTGAAATAATGCCTAGTGCCATTATTGCCCCACATGCCCCATATGTAACGGATTTCCCCCCCCCCCAATCGCAGATAGGGTCCCCTAGGGAAATACTACTCTGGTTACACATGGCTATAGTGTGGTGCACCTGCTGGCTTACAGGACTCCCGAGTCTCCCGCTTGATGGTATTATGGGGAATGGCATCAGGACTGGCTTATGAGGTAATGCTGAGTTATACTCACTCATGGTACAGCGCCTCCATCTCTTCCAGACCCCCAGCGTAGTAGGGAGGAGTCTCTGAAAGAGAACCTCTATGTGCACCTTCTTCCCAACTGACTCCACAATCAGGACAGAAGTGTTCTTTCTCTTTGGCATCCTTTATTAACAGCAGACATGGGCAGCCGCCCATCATAGTGGCTGGTCGTCTAGCCACTCATCTCAGGTTGCCAACCCAAAGGAAGTCCCTGACCGTACACTCCCAGTCAAGGGCACTGAAAGCAGGTCTAGCTCTTCCCTTACTCCCTAATGAAGTAAGAGGTATAGTCTTCCACACCACTCCCTAAAGGGAGGGCCACAAACACTGACAGAGCCCTGACAGGTTGCTGGATAGACTTACCTCACTCAGATGGTGAGGCACACACACTAAATTCAGGAAGTGCTGCATATTATATAGCTTCAGTAGGCACCACCCCTGTGTCACGGTAAGTGGACACAGAGCCTGATGTCACTTCCTTCACTGAATAATACACAGCACATGAGGTGAGGGCAAACCCCATGATTACTCCTGGCAAACCTGCCCTTTAACAGGGATTATTGCACAGGAGGAGAAAGACATGTAACCCCAAAATTACACAGGGCTACATATACAAGAACTTATGGCCCCGTTATTTAAATAGGCTGTAAGGTATCTAAACGTTTAGAACAGCTTTGAAAATATGTCCCTTTATCACCTATGCTTTGCCACAACATTTAGACTTTATTTATGCTGGGCATAAACTACATTTCAGCATAGAAACTACATTTCAGCATAGACTACTACAGTATGTGAGTTTTACAAAATATCTGTCATCCTAAAAATATACACAGCAAAACCCAAACACTGGTGTTAAAATGAAGTCCCAAATATGTCTGCTACTGTACTTACAGTACACTCCTACAACGGTCTTTCCTCTCTCTCGGGGCATAACACCTAATGCAACTAATCAGACAAGGGAATGCACTTTCATGTTGCCCTTTTGGTGCACTGCATTAAATGTACTCTACCTCCTAGCACCGATAGCCTTCTTATTTGTATGTCTTATTGTGATTAATACTTTTTTGTTTGCTTGTTTGATGTAAGACGAATATAGAACTATTTTACTTACCTTACTGTACATATTCCCTTTTGTGCTAATGAAGATGCTCTGTTAACATGTTTACTTTATCTACCACTACATTTAATTAAGGAAGTCAATTATGTTGTTAAGTTCTTGTAAAATATATTTTTGTGCACTATGCAGGACTACAACATTTAAAAGCTGCCGTGTAGCTCAGCCGTGATCACTGAAACATTGGAATTGCTGCTGCATTTTTCCTCGTGTATCAGCTCCTACACCATGTTTTGTTTTGTTTATTCTGCTTATTGAAGTTAGGCTTTTAGGCCTAGATTCAAACATACTTTAAATAAAACAACCATTCACATACAGTATGTCACATGGCAAATCCTTTATATTTATTTCAGTTCCAACGCCAACAGTTAAGTTAGCCGGCACCTTGAACAGATACGTTTAATTTTTTAGGGTTTGTAATCCAAACTCGCAAACAGGCCGAGTCTCTGGATCTATAGAATCAGGATATTGACAACACTCACTTTACGGGTTATTCCAGACTAAATGACCAGTATTAGGTACTGTAGGAGATCTGAATAGAAACTAAGCAAAAACCTTAATTTCCACTTCCCAGTGTAGCCAAGTCTTTTCTCGTTGTATTTCCCCCGACATATATATGTACTCCCTTCCTTTGCCACTATTTTGCTTAGGCGAGGTAAGGGTGTGGATGGAAGTGGCACTAAGCTGTAGGCTCTGCACTTGAGATTATTATAAAAACCCATTATAAAATCCAAGAGAGACAAAGCAAGCAGCAACAAGAGGCAGCCAGTAACAGAGACAGAAAGAAAGCAGAGGAAAGGGGCAGCCATTAACTACTGTAAGAGAGTCAGATAAGGGCCAGAAAGGGAGAGACACAACAGTGTTTAATCTATTCTCTACGTTGTTATATTATGTATCGTTCTAATAAATATTATATATATTATTATACTAAAGCATATTAAATACTAATTTAATTATAGTACTAATATTACTGGTCACAAATACAAAGGACCATCTGACTACTCTCTAATAAGTTTCAACTTTCTACCAGTATACCAGCCAACATTTTTCAGTTTTAACACGGTTATATTACATTAATGTTGGGTAAAATGTTTGTCATATCAATAGCCCCCTCTACTCTCTGCTAGAATACTAGCCAATAATTTCCAGTTGTTTTAACACCATTACATTACACCATTGTTTTTGGTATATTAGTGTCAAGGACTCCAGGTGCAGGTAGGAGTCAGGGTCGCAGGCAGGGGTCCGGGCAGGTAGCAGGAATCGTAGTCGTTGTCATAGGTAGTGGTCTGGGGCAGGCAACAAGAATCGTAGTCGGGGTCACAGGCAGAGGTCGGCAGCACGAAGGCAGGGGTAGGGGAGCACGAACAGGGCAGGAGGGCAGGACAAATGGGAACAAGCCAAATTATAGGCAAGGACCTTTAATATGTAACAGGACTTTACAGAACAGGAACGAATCAGATCAGGCAGAGGGAGTCAGGCACATAAAGCAAAGGCAAAGAGGAACAGGAAACTATAAAGATAGGAGAACCCAAGAGAACACAGACAGAGGAAAACCCAGAACAGACAGAAACAGCAGCACACCAAGTGGACAGACAAAGGAACTGTGGCTGGATGTCCAGGAAGATCCTGACAATTAGTTGACATACACGTAGCACCACCTCTGTGTACTATTAGGAACATTTGCGCCACTTTTCAAGCTACAGTTGTTAGTTTCCCAATTGTTTTCATGATTATATTTATTTGACGCATTTTTTCATGCTTTATGATGTTTTACATTTTTTTATGCTTATTTTTAGGTTTTACCATCATTTCATAAAAATCCAAACGAAATTCCGTTTATGCAGAACCAAATAAAAAATAAAAAAAGACATTTTTTAGAACCAAAACCACATTCAAAACCAAAATCCAATTTTTTGTTTTACAGCCAAAACACCAGTGTAAATGCCCACCTTTAAAAAAAATGACACACTACAGCTATTCAGCACCACTACTTTTTAATATATTCTTTGTTCTATTGAATGCTTGTAAGGAATCCGCTCCTGGGTTTGGCTGACACCTTTTCCTTACAGAATTATGCAGCTTCTAGACTACTCCCCCTTGTTTTTGCAATCAGCTTCCCCTGCTCCTGCAATCACTGCAGCTTTGCTGCCTCCTGTGCAGCTCTGGCCTGATTGGCCTCCTGTGCTATTTAGATACTGCTCCGCCCTCAGGAAGCGGCTGGACATAGAATTTGCATTCCCAGTTGCAAGTAACTGTGCTTGTCACAGACTCTCTGCTTGGCCTGCAAGGCCTCCTTGTGCCTTGTCTCCTGCTCCTAGTTCCCTGCTTCCCAAGGCCTCCTTGCATAGCAGCCCCGGTACTGCTTCCCTTGTTCCTGGCAGACTTCGCCACGCTGAAGTTGCTACAGTGTTTTCTCCAGTGTTTCCTGTGGCGTGTCTGCACCCCTGGTTCCTGTGGCCTTCCTGTCTGCAGTTCCTGTTCCCAGTGACCTTCCAGTGGTCTCCACCACTCTCAGCTGTACCCGGCTAGGGGGTGCTGTTCTGTGCTAAAGCATTGGATTCCCAGTTCCTGTTCCCTCATCCCTGAAGTCTTGCTGTCTTCGCTGAAGCAGCTTTGTTGTATTCCCTGGTGACGACCTCGGCTTGTATCCTCAACCACCGCTCCTGTGCCTCCTGCCTTGACATCTGCTTGGATAACGTTAACCCTGCTTTCTCCAATCCTGACCTAGCTATGCACGACTTCGGATTTCGCAACCCGGATCCGGCTTCGTGGTCTAAGGTCGGTGTTTCTACATCCCCACCTCAGCCCCGCGGTCCGGTTCAGGTTTGTGGTGAGCACGTACGTTAAAATGCTTGAATAGCAACAAAGAGGTAGAAAAAATATACATCTGTATCAAAGATCTATAACCAGGTATTTCTTCTGGGTAAAGATTAAAGTGGTTCCGTGTAGAACAACTTTATACATCTGTTACAGACGTGCTCTGCTTTTATTTTCCAAAAGCAAAGAAATTGGTTTGTCTAATAAGAAACTCATTTAATAAGAAAAGTGACTGTATTACGAAATTGCATTTCAAGCCTGTCCCTTGAGAAAGCTACTTTTTCAAGGTGATTTTCCATGCAGGTTTTCAATTTGTATGTCTAAGCTGTTCATAAAAGAGCAGGGAAACTACAATGGGTAATATAATGGCTGCCACCTGCTTCTGTATGAGGTGCCTTTATTTCATTGTCATGCTGAGATGTTTGATTACGTTAATCCTCTGCAGAAAGGTGTTTTTTCCATTAATAAAATAGTCATCATATAAAAAAATATATATATAAAAAGCAAAATGAGTGTAGCTTACAAAGGAATACATGGTTTTCCATCAAATATATTGTTTTATTTACTTTTATGAAACAATGAATTGTATCCAAATTACCTCTGTATTCAACCCATTGTACAGAGCAGCCCAGCTATCAGACCTACTGTAAGCTATTTTAGCAATCACTGCACAGAACGCGTGTGAGATGTAAAACTGGATTACAAAGGGTTGGCAACTGTCCTGAATATAGTGGAAATGTCACCAAGCTCTAGGAAAAGCTGAGTATAATAGCTGAAGACCATAATTTGTCAGTTGTGACCCAGTTTAGTAGCTTGCTGACATAGACTAAGTAGACTGGAGGCTGAAGAAGCGTATGAAGTAAGAGGAAGAAGGATAGGACCATCAAACTCGAAATGATGAACCTGTGATATTAAAGAAAAGACGTGAGACAGTCACCTGCCTTGTGTTGGCTCTAGTTAGCCTCTGTTTCAATGCCAAATAATCACAACTTTCATTGGTTGGGAAAGTTGATGATAGGCAGAAAGTGTGCAGCAGTCGCAGTGATCAAACAAGATTGCCTTTTACTATTTAATTGGTACACATACAAACAGCTCTTAAATTCTTTAAAATTGTTGTCAAAATGTAATCTGTAAAATGTAATCTGCAATCACATGCCTTCCCTTATGTTACTTAATTGCCACTGTTTTGACATGGAGTGTTTTGGGAGCTCAAAAACCCCAAAATGAAATACATTTTCTAGCTCCCATGGTAATGTGGAGGTCTATTTTTTCTTTTTACAGTATTTTGAACTTTAAACTCGACTTGATCTTAGCATTTTTTTAAATTTCCTTCCTTATGACTCTTGTGAGAATATATAATAAGGGGCAATTTAACTCTTTCAATGCTAGAATATATAGGCCTTGCATTGTATGGGCGAGCCCTCCAGGAATAAAGCGGTTAAAAAGATTTGTTTTCACTTTGCCATCAAAGTTCACTGGTTCAAGTTATGTAACGTCTTGGCAGTGGTCCTGAATTTTCTGCTGTCCATCAAATCAAAGATATACAGCATGAAAGAGTTCTAACTTTGCAGGGTAATGCATATAAGGATGTGTGGTACAAATGGCATGGCATAGAATGGTTTATTGTCATAAAACAGATAAGATCTGCAGACATAGCATAAAAAGCTGCATGAGAATTTCCATCACAATTTAAGTATGTAATGGAATCTGGCAGTGACGAAGAGGATCAGATTTACAAGTGCAACGAAGCAGCTCACTTCTGGAGACTTCTGCCAGACAAAACATTTGAAGTTCCACCAGTTTGAACAAGAAAAGAATGATTTTGTTTTGGTTGCAATATCATAAAGAAACATATACTACACATTATTAATAAGAAGGAACCAGAAATATGTTGAAAAGCCACGATATGCCTCAGGAAATCCTTGGCTATGGGAAACATTTTAAGAAATCCTTCACAAATTCCTTTTCATGGTTACATTTATTAACATGCTCTGCTCCTTCCTGTCACTTAACCTATAATAGAAGTTAAGCACGCTAACTTTCTAGCTATAGTTTTAAGTGCAGAGACAAAACCTTCTTTGATGGGAAAGACCATAATAACATAGGAAATAGACTCAGAGTAGCGGAGGAGCTCATATAACGTACAAATAGTTTTTTAATCCCTAATGATTGTTCCTTATGTCAGAGGTCTTTGACTAGTTCCAAAACCATTCAGCAAAAAAACTAATCAAGAAAATATGATCAATGTTTTGTTCCTTAATGAGATCTTCATCTGAACTGGGGCATGATGTTCAGTCTTGATGATGAAGGTCCGATTTGGAACCGAGACGTTGATATACACAATGACCTCCATCAATTCATGTTTGATTATACTGTACATAAATATCTTCTGTATGCTGGTTTCATTGCTATAGCATTTTCACAATAGTTTACACCTAAGGTGGCAGCAGTATTGTCTGCAGAACATATACAGGCACACCCCGGTTTAAGGACACTCACTTTAAGTACACTCGCGAGTAAGGACATATCGCCTAATAGGCAAACGGCAGCTCGCGCATGTGCCTGGCAGCACGTCCTGAACAGCAATACCGGCTCCCTACCTGTACCGGAGCTGTGCGCAAGCGGGGAGATAGAGCACAAATATTTACAAATGTAAATAACACATTGGTTGTGCACGTATATGACGATTGCAGTACAGTACATGCATCGATAAGTGGATAAAAGGTAGTGCTTCATTTTATGTACATATTCGCTTTACATACATGCTCTGGACCCATTGTGTACGTTAATGCGGGATATGCCTGTTTTTCATTGCTTCCATTATTTACTGATCACTATGTTATTTGAATTCCTAATAAGACTTCTGCCCATTATACAAAGGCATTTGTGAAATAGTCCCATCCTAATGACCCTTCACTTACTGTATGTGCATCACAAAACATTTTGAACAATTTTCAACATTTTCAAAATGTACAATAACAGCCAAACACCAAAACCTCGTTCAGGGACTAAAAAGTACTCAAACAGTCCCCAGGATTATCTGAGAGCTCAGTATGGAGATACATAAAGATATAGTACAGTATGTCATAAAGTGTTACCATGGTTCCTTGAGAAAGGCTCATGTATAAACCAAAACGTTGATTAAATAAATTACTATTTTCAATTTGTTTCATATCCTGTGAGTGACTGAATTTTTTCTACTTCTTAGCTATCCAATTGAGTTTCAGGTGCATCCAGGCAAATATATTCTGGCTGTGCATGCCAATGAAAGAATATATTAATATAGATATATATATATAATATATATATATATATATAATATATATATATATATATACATACATAAATATGTGCGTGTGTGTGTGTGTTTGTTTTAAGTTATGGTGGGTGAAAAGGGCAACAAGAAACCTCCACCGTATGTATATAGGCAATAATATATATATATATATATATACATACACACACATTGTATATACACAGACATCATTCATACTGTGTGTGTGTGTACTGTATGTATACAATACATGCATAGTATGTGTGGTGCACTGTACATGTGTGACTGGAAAAAATATTGTGTTTGTTCACGCTGCCTGCATCTGGTGTGTGTGTGCATGTCTGATATGTTCATCTGTGTGTACATATGTATATGGTTTTTGTATGTGTATGGTGCATGTATCTGCTGTGTGTGCGCATCTGTGTGTGTATGGTGTGTGGGCCGCCTGGTTCTTGGGACAGTTTATTGGGCTTGTCCCCTGTACTAAGATTTACCAGCTAGCCCCTGGTGCCACAGTTTGTGACAGCACCAAATTACTCCATGAAGGATCCTGTAACATTTACAGAACTGGAACTACACTTAGATGTGTACAACACAATTTAAAACCATGATTTGTTGAGAATGTATAATATTTTTGCCCCAGACAGTTTTACTCAGGTACGGCTCTACAAGATTGGTGTGTACAGTAACTGTCACATCAGACATGTAAAATGCTCACTGGTTTGAGTTTTACATTACACATTCATGCAGCCATTTTTTTTAAACTACAGTAAATTTTTATGTGTTACTTGATATTGCAAGGCAACGTGATATCACAGTGGAATCCTTTCAGGATGTAACACGCTTCAAAGGCAAATGCTCAGGATGTACAAATTCTTCTTCCAGAACTGACACATTTCATACAGTTATATACATTAACTACTCAAGTAGCATGTTGTATGTCGGAATGTTCTCTCTCGTCACTTCATCAAATCAATACATACTTAAGTCCTACATAGGAAGAAGCAAGATTTAACCACAAGGCCATAATGATTTGTCACTAAAACTTAGATTGTGTAGGTTTATCTGCAAACCTAACACATTCCTAATTTAATACACTGGCAAACTAAATAGTTTCTACATACCTGTAACAACAAGTATTTTATTCAGAGTTCTTCAATTTCACCTATAACAGTATCTATATGATGCACCCAGTTAGTTAATCTTTATTCAGCATCTTGTTAAACCATTTTAATGAACAGGAGTCTGCAATGCTATACAATGGCAGTATGTATGTACATCTTTATTTATATGGCACCATAAATGTACACAATGCTTTACAGCACTAACACACATGACATAATAGGAATAAGCTCTTCAACATACAGTATAAGTAACATTAGAAAAAGGAGCCCCTGCACATAAGAGTTTACAATTTAAGAGAGTTGAATTGCTCTGCATATGCTAATTAATAAGTTAACAATCTTCTGAAGAAAGAGATAGGATCATAATGTCTGGTGGGTAAACCTATAAACTCCAGAAGAATATCCATTGATGTCAATTTTTTATAGACTCACATACTGTATAGACAATCTTTAGTATTTAGCCTACGTTCTAGAGTTTCAAAGTACATTAGAAAGTGGCAAGAATATATCGTCTCAGCACCTGTCCCAAACAAATCTCTCTGATTTTGCTTCCATGCTTCTGTCTCTCTCTCGATTTTTCAATTTTCTTAACTAAATTGAATTAAATTTAACAGCACTTAAAGAAATTGCCTGGTCGCAGGTTGCTAAAGCGCCGCTTCAGACTTACAATATACATAAGCCTGCGGCCATAAAAACATATTAATTATAAGCAAAAACTAGTGCAAAAGCTTCCTGGCCAATTCAAGAGTAGAAATATATACAAATATATAACTCAAATAAACCCAACAAAACGATCCCTGCCAGCGGAGAAGACAGAGCGGTGGAGTGTGGCCCAGCTGGTGGGAGCCACTGAGAGGAGGGGGACTGAGCCGTGCAACCACTGAACTCAGGTGCTGTCCTGGTCCCTGGAAGATGGCCTTTAATAAACGCGACGGTCATTACGAATATTTGGTTATGCCTTTTGGACTTTGTAATATATATATATATATATATATATATATATATATATATATACATACACACACATTGTATATACACAGACATCATTCATACTGTGTGTGTGTGTACTGTATGTATACAATACATGCATAGTATGTGTGGTGCACTGTACATGTGTGACTGGAAAAAATATTGTGTTTGTTCACGCTGCCTGCATCTGGTGTGTGTGTGCATGTCTGATATGTTCATCTGTGTGTACATATGTATATGGTTTTTGTATGTGTATGGTGCATGTATCTGCTGTGTGTGCGCATCTGTGTGTGTATGGTGTGTGGGCCGCCTGGTTCTTGGGACAGTTTATTGGGCTTGTCCCCTGTACTAAGATTTACCAGCTAGCCCCTGGTGCCACAGTTTGTGACAGCACCAAATTACTCCATGAAGGATCCTGTAACATTTACAGAACTGGAACTACACTTAGATGTGTACAACACAATTTAAAACCATGATTTGTTGAGAATGTATAATATTTTTGCCCCAGACAGTTTTACTCAGGTACGGCTCTACAAGATTGGTGTGTACAGTAACTGTCACATCAGACATGTAAAATGCTCACTGGTTTGAGTTTTACATTACACATTCATGCAGCCATTTTTTTTAAACTACAGTAAATTTTTATGTGTTACTTGATATTGCAAGGCAACGTGATATCACAGTGGAATCCTTTCAGGATGTAACACGCTTCAAAGGCAAATGCTCAGGATGTACAAATTCTTCTTCCAGAACTGACACATTTCATACAGTTATATACATTAACTACTCAAGTAGCATGTTGTATGTCGGAATGTTCTCTCTCGTCACTTCATCAAATCAATACATACTTAAGTCCTACATAGGAAGAAGCAAGATTTAACCACAAGGCCATAATGATTTGTCACTAAAACTTAGATTGTGTAGGTTTATCTGCAAACCTAACACATTCCTAATTTAATACACTGGCAAACTAAATAGTTTCTACATACCTGTAACAACAAGTATTTTATTCAGAGTTCTTCAATTTCACCTATAACAGTATCTATATGATGCACCCAGTTAGTTAATCTTTATTCAGCATCTTGTTAAACCATTTTAATGAACAGGAGTCTGCAATGCTATACAATGGCAGTATGTATGTACATCTTTATTTATATGGCACCATAAATGTACACAATGCTTTACAGCACTAACACACATGACATAATAGGAATAAGCTCTTCAACATACAGTATAAGTAACATTAGAAAAAGGAGCCCCTGCACATAAGAGTTTACAATTTAAGAGAGTTGAATTGCTCTGCATATGCTAATTAATAAGTTAACAATCTTCTGAAGAAAGAGATAGGATCATAATGTCTGGTGGGTAAACCTATAAACTCCAGAAGAATATCCATTGATGTCAATTTTTTATAGACTCACATACTGTATAGACAATCTTTAGTATTTAGCCTACGTTCTAGAGTTTCAAAGTACATTAGAAAGTGGCAAGAATATATCGTCTCAGCACCTGTCCCAAACAAATCTCTCTGATTTTGCTTCCATGCTTCTGTCTCTCTCTCGATTTTTCAATTTTCTTAACTAAATTGAATTAAATTTAACAGCACTTAAAGAAATTGCCTGGTCGCAGGTTGCTAAAGCGCCGCTTCAGACTTACAATATACATAAGCCTGCGGCCATAAAAACATATTAATTATAAGCAAAAACTAGTGCAAAAGCTTCCTGGCCAATTCAAGAGTAGAAATATATACAAATATATAACTCAAATAAACCCAACAAAACGATCCCTGCCAGCGGAGAAGACAGAGCGGTGGAGTGTGGCCCAGCTGGTGGGAGCCACTGAGAGGAGGGGGACTGAGCCGTGCAACCACTGAACTCAGGTGCTGTCCTGGTCCCTGGAAGATGGCCTTTAATAAACGCGACGGTCATTACGAATATTTGGTTATGCCTTTTGGACTTTGTAATGCACCAGCGGTTTTCCAGGAGTTTGTAAATGAGATTTTCCGTGATGTCCTTAACTCATTTATCATCGTGTACCTCGATGACATTCTCATTTTTTCTAAGTCCTTATCAGAACACATCCAGCATACGAAGTTAGTACTCTCTCGCCTTCGTGAAAATCATCTCTATGCCAAGATGGAAAATTCTATATTTCATCAAACCTCTACCTCCTTCCTGGGCTACATTATTTCTGATGCTATGGATCCCGATAAACTTAAAGCCGTTCTTGATTGGCCCCAACCAACTTCTCTCAAGTCGATTCAGCGGTTCCTTGGCTTCGCCAATTATTACCGTAAATGTATCCGTAATTTCTCTGCCATTGTGGCTCCTATCACTAAGAAGGGTGCGGATCCTTCCTCCTGGCCCCCTGAAGCATGCCAGGCCTTTGAGTCTCTCAAGAAGGCATTTGTTTCCGCCCCCATCTTGCGTCATCCAGACCCTACTCTGCCTTTCACTTTAGAGGTAGACGCCTCGGATAGCGAAGCAGGAGCCATACTCTCACAAAGGCAATCTCCTCAGGATAAATTACACCCCTGTGGGTTCTTCTCAAAGAAATTCTCCTCCCCAGAGCAAAATTACGATGTTGGGAACAGAGAACTGTTGGCCATCAAACTTGCTCTAGAAGAGTGGAAACATCTTGTGGAGGTTACCGAGAACCCCATTTCAATCCTCACGGACCATAAAATCTTATTGTATACCGTGGATCCCTTCACCATCCTCGAAAGGGTCAACCCTGTGGCGTATCGCCTTCAGCTGCCTCGGTCTATGTGAACTCCGTCGTTTTTTCATGTGTCCTTGTTGAAGCCGGTCGTCATGATACTTCTCCTAGACCACCTCTGGTCATTGTTCACAGTCAAGAAGAATTCGAGATCCGATCTATAATCGACTGCAGATACTCCAGGTGAGGTGTCCAATTCCTTGTGCATTGGAAGGGTTTTGGCCCAAAGAACGCTCCTGGGTACCACTTCGTCAGATTCACGCTCCCGGTTTGTTACGGCGGTTCCATGCCAGGTTCCCGCACAAACCTTATGGAGATCATTCTGAGGCCGATCCTCAAGGGGGGTGAGGGAGGTACTGTAAGGAATCGGGGAACGTGTCCTTTGCGACGTGTTCCCTCCTTACCTAGTGCTGCTACTGCCGCTGCTCCACTCTCCGCTCATGCGCACAACACCGCTCTGATTAAAGAGTGCGCGAGCACCCGCAGCTCTTCAGCCCCTGCCTTGGAGCTTGGTTCCACCCCCCGGACTGGGGTGACGACATGCAACGATCCTCAGCTGCGTGTCAAGCATCATTTGTGCCTCGTCTCCTGCAGCCTATCGCAGCTTCCGCTGGGGCCGCACCTCAGCTCCACCCCTGTCTGTCTGCCTACATCCCTGTTCCTGCTCACAGTCAGTGCTCAGCATAATTCGGTGTAGCCTCGCTGTTTCCTACAGTGGTGCCTTGCCTTGTTCCAGTCTTGTCTTTCAGATTAACCTCTTGTGTACCGACCCGGCTTGTAAGTGAACCTCTCTGGATATTAACCTCGGCTTATCCTCAACTACGGCGACTTCTCCAACCCCTGATCACGGCTAAACGAACCTGGACCATCCTACCATCTATAATCCCAGACCACGACTAACGGACTTCTACGATTCTACTCTCTCCAGTCCCAGGACCTGCAAGTATACCGATTAAACCTGTCTCGCCAACCCAGACCCGGCAACGCTAGACAATCCGCCTTCCAGGCACGCTTCCACTGCTGTGGGTGCGTTGCTTTGAACCTTCCCACGTTAGTACCAGGGTCTTGCCTTGTTTGTGCGGAGTATTAACTCCTTATGGGGCTATACTGTCTGTACTACTTATAGATAGAGTGCCTCTTAGGCTGAGTCCATAGTGACTTCAGCCGTGCGTAGGCGCGCTGAGGCTGAGGGAAAACGGGTGCTTTCCCTGGCCTTAGTTCTCGCACCATCCGGTGGGCGTGTCGGGGGTTCGGGCCGCTCTCATTGGGCAACCCGCTCACGTGACCGGCCCTGCGCTCCCCTCAGCGCTGAAACTAAACTTTTCTTGTCGGCTACGCTTTAGCATGCCTGCGGAAGCGTGCGTGAGCCCCTGCTAAAGCCGCTCACATTGCAGCTGCAGGGGCTCACTGCCAAGCGTTAGCCTGGGTCAGCGCCTAAGCGCTGACCATGTACGCGGCCTTACTCTGCAAAACTGCACCACATCCGTATTTAACCCATACATTTGTATATATACCCTCACACCCTGTGCCCCACATTTTTTATGTAATAAAAGTTTAATATTTTATTGTATTGCCCATGATTCAATTTGAATGGCCTTCAGGGAGTATTTGTACCCTGGATAACATTATCCCCACACATACATACCTTCCATGAATGCAATTAAAAAAGGGATTCTTTTTGGATTCCCCTTATGCACCTGGGTAACCATGACTATGAATATTGGGTGAGCAGCAGGTGTACTATATGTCAGTACCTCAGGTATGCTCTTTGTTCAGCACAGCACAAATTGAACGACTCTCTATCGCAGATTGTTAACAATTCGGCCACAGATATCGGATTGCTCCGTCTATAAAAAAAAAAAGAGAAAATCCGAAGTGGCGGATCTGCCTTTTTGAGACTAATCTGTGGATTTCCGCAGACCAAAGGAACCGGCTGATCCAAGGCGGATCCAAATTCGCAAAAAAGATTTACCCAAGTCTAGTCTTGGAACGCTTGTGATTCACTCAGTGCTTATATTGTTGCTTCTAAGCACAGCTTCTCCAAATATGCTTTTCTATGTTCAACCAACCTATTATCTATTTCCCAACATACTGTCAAGGGGGAATGTACGGCAAGAGGGAATACCAGTGGCCGGAACAGCAGGCAGTAAGCAAAGGCATAGTCGCGGTCACAGGCAGGGGTCCAGTGCAGGCGGCAAAGTAGCGTGGTAGGGTCACAAGCAGAAGTTAGAGGCAGGCAGCAAATAAGTGTAGTCGGGGTCACAGGCAGAGGTCGGCAGACAGGAAGCAGGACGGGAACACAGGGCCAGGGCTAGGTACGGGAACAGGACTGGGGCAGAGCAACAGGGAAGAGCAGGGACCAAGCAGTTGCGGGAGGAACCAGTATAAACAGGCATCTGGCTGCAGGAACAGGAAGCTTATAAAGGCAGCCAGAGAGGATCAGATTACAGAGCGAGAGGGACCGCAGAGGGGGATCTCAGCAAGGACAGGATTCAGCAGCACTCCCAGTGGAGGTGCATGGGTACTGCGGAACAGGACGTCAGGAAGAACTTGACAGATACAGACAACAGGGGTAATGTGCTGATTGTTGTAATGCCTGTTTAAATTGCACAATCATCTGTAAAACCTTTTAGCACTGCACTGTTGCACCACAGAAAGGATCAAATAAATATACCACTTACAAACATAAAAAGCAGGGCTGACATGGGCATTCGTTAAACTTCATTAAAGAAAAAGTAAAACTAAGCTACTGTACTACGGTGGAAAATAAAAATCAATGAATGAAAGGGATATGTCAAGTATAATGTAAATCCTTTATGTCCAATGTTTTCTTATATGGGACGGGCAAAACACTTCATTAATGATCATAGGGTACAGAGACATAACTAATTATAACTCCAGAATTATGTTTCATCATTCAGTACCACCTAACATATGTAAGGAAAAGCTCCAAGCACCCAAGGTAGTAACCACACAGAAATGCATAAATCACCATAAACACATATTCATACAAATCAGAAAGATCGGTAATAGACTTTTTTGAGTTGCTGATCAGCACAAAATGGACCAGTCCATGTGCCACTGGTTATAAACCATTGCAGTAAGGCAACCAATGTACAGTATGTACTCTTAAGGATTAACTGATATATTCTTTAATTAGTGGATTAGTCAAGAAAAGCTGATTCCAACAAAACGTAAGCCAGGTATAAAATGGATACATTTTACTGATGTTTACCAGTAACCAAAACGTTCAAAGGTTTTTTTTTAGATCATTTTGTATTATGTATTTGACGACAATTCCCACTGAGGGGGTTATTCATTAAACTGTGATAGCGTTGAACTCCTAGTGCAAAATGCTTTACCTTGCAGTGAATTTAAAAAACTTGCCTGCATATCTACAAATGTTGTAAAGCATTGGTGGTATCTACACACCCATGTCTGAGCAATCTAGAGGACAGAGATTATGATGTCCATTTTAGTCCTGCACCACACACCTGAACCTCTTGAGAATCACTAGTAGACAATAATGACAGTGTTTCAATATGGGTAGCTTAATAGCTGGGAAAGGACAAATGAGTTGAGTAAGTATTTATCTGGTGCTGGCAGCCCAAACTATTCCAGTCATGGATGCTACAGAGTTACAGTTGCAGACCTGTCCCATGAGGTGATTGGAGGCGCAAAGCATGAGAAAAGTAGAGCCAGCAAGACATTGAATATTGTTAAAAATAGGTTGATGGATAGCAAGCTATTGTACCATGTCAACTCTCACAAGTTGTCTCTTTGGTTAGCTAAAACATAAAACGTACTATAAGTCCTTACAAGATCAAGTTGCAATCTGCTCTGGCACAGTATGAGTTAAGAATTGAGCTTCAGTACTGTTCCCAAGAATTAGCATTTACTTTGTAACTTCATTATGTAAATTAAATGCAAATTAGATATGAAGACATTATATTATTATAAAGGCATTGAAAGAAGATAGCGGACTTAAAGCCATTGACAATTAATGAAGTGGGATAGCATTCTATAATTTCCAGCTGGATATGTTTTCATGATAATCTTTTATAGTTAAGAAGTAATTCTAATGAGAGCACCAAAGTATATGAAAAGCAGTCACAAGGACACAGAATGGGGGTAGAGAAAATGTTAAAAAGTCTGATAATTATAGTACTTTATGTTTGACAAATACTTTAACTAAAGGTTCACTGCTGCACACTTTCCTAAATGATGCCTCCAAACAATGATAGACCCATTGTCTATAGAGAGCATGTCTGTGCACAATAGGAGAAACAACGCATCAATTTCAAAGCTGAAGAATATGGTGAGCTTTGAGGAGGAGTGGCTCAGTGAGTACAGACACTGACTCAATAAACAAGGACAACAAAGGGGCCTATGCTAGTAGCCTTCATAAACCAGCTCGCTGGGCCTGTTACACTGCCAGTTGTTTGAGCATTGTTATCACGGTATGCAGAAAGCCCCGAAGACCTGCGATAGCAAAATGCCCAAAACTGGCGAGCAGCCAGCGACGTGAGGTTTGCCTCTCTTGAAAGGGCTCACCTGGTGATCTGCAGCGATCTGGCCCAGCTGCATAGAGAGCTGCACAGAGAGAGACGCCTCTCACTGTGCATACTGTATCACACCAGCGATCGCAGGCTTTGAATACAAAATGTAATACTAGTGTACGTGAGCAGGGTTTCTCCGGAGCAGAACAGCGTTGATTTGAGGTTCGGGGACTTCCGGCTTCCCGAGATACAGGCCCCGTTATGGGGTGTCGGTATCTCCTATGCATTTAAATGTCTCACGTAATGTGACCGTGGGATTTAAAAGCATAGGAGATACCGGCACCCCATAAAGGGGTCTGTATCTCAGGAAGCAGGGGGTCGCCGGACCTCAAATCAATGCGGTGCTGCTCCGGAGACCCACTGCTCATGCACACTATTATTACATTTTGTTATTAAAACAGCTTCATTACCGTAGCGGCTAGCCGCTAAGGCAATGAAGGGGTTAACTACCAGTGCCCGGTTTATTGTGGTTAGCGGGGGTGGGTGAAGGTGGTATTTGGCCCTTGGTGGGTGTTTAGGTCTTGCGAGCAGGTTGCGGGTGGAGTTAACCCCTTCATTACCTTAGCGGTTAATACTGCTAAGGTAATGAAGGGGTTAACCCTTCCCGCTACCACCCGGTAGGCCTAAACATCCATACTTGGGGCTACTACCTCCTTCACCCAATCCCTCTACCCACAATAAACAAAAATAACCACAACAACCCTACTACCCACCACCTCTACCCACAACAACCACCCCAACACATACAGTACTGTAATGGGCAAAATAACTATTATCCACATATGGATAATAGCTCATTTTCCCATTCTAAAATCAAACATTAGCCAGCCAGCAGAAATAAAGTAAATTAAACTTTCTACTTACACCTGCCATCATGAGGGGCATCCTTGTCACCATACTCCAGGTCTATGTCCTTCGTTGGCAGCAAGGAGTACAAAAAAAATACAATCTAATGGCCCCTAACCCCTTAACCACCGTAGCAGTTAATAACCGCTATAGTAATTAAGGGGTTAACCCACCCGGGAGGCCAAACCACCCACCCCGGGCCCACTATATCCACCCTCTACACATTGATTGGCACAGTGGTACATCATGCCCATATAATATGGGCATGATAAGCCACTATAGCAGTAAATGGTCAACCTAATACAAATCATTAAGACCAAAAATACACAAAAATAAAAGAAATATACAAGCAATTAAACACCCCAACAATAAAAGAAATAAAAGGCCAAATACTACACATCAATAAAATGTATTTATCACCGAAACGGCAAAATAATAAAAAAATATGTTATTCCAAAACATAAGAATACAATTAAATAAACACCTATCCAACCAATTCAAGAAATAAAAGCACAGGCCAACAAATCAATTAAATCAATAAAACCACTAGTCAACAAAACAATTAATTAATTTACACCGCTAACCAATCCTAAAATGTACTAAAAACAAGCCATCGAAATTCCAAACAATTTAATCAAAACAATAAACAGAAAAAGAAAAAATAACAATCAATTCAAAACAGCATTTGCCAAAAAATGCATTACCTGTCACTGTATTTATCTGCACCTGAATACATTAGCAGTCAAAGGGCAATGAAAAACATAAAAATAAATAAATACAATTAAAAAACCCTGAAAAAAGACAATAACATACATTCAATATTTATCTTACCTTTAGAAGTCTTCACCCTCCGAATCCGGCGTATCAGGAAGTTCTCAACCCGCAACGTCATCCACTGCAATCCGACTCCATCCCCCTTGAAGAACAACATCATGTACAAAAATCTTCTTTCCTCCATCTTCTTTCTCCTATCTTCATCTGTCATTATTTTCTTCTTTTCTTTAATCTGCTATCTTCTTTCTTTCAATCCAAAACCCCATGGTAAATCCAAAACGGATGTTGCCACGTCGAGATCTTCCGCTAAAATGAGACACACAGACCTTATATACAGTAGAGCCTGTGATGTCACATTTCAGGGTCAGATGGCACCGCTCCAATCCAATTGGACGCTGTATCATGGGACCGTCTTTTCAAATTAATTTTAAGGATGTGACGTCATCTCCACGGGAGGTACATCACATCCTTAAAACCACATAGCATGTGATATGTTCCATTAGTTAAAAGGATGTGACATCATCCCTTAAAGTGATGTCACATCCTTTTGACATGGTACAGGAACCACGGGAATTGTCTTGAATCCCATTGGCTGTAATACCATGTGATATGAGCCATATGGTTTTAAGGATTGGACGTATCTCCCTTGGAGATGACGTCACATCCTTAAAAAAAAAAAAAATTGGAAGGTCACATGATATAGCGTACAATCAGATTGGAGCTGTACCATCTGACCCTAAAATGTGACATCACACAGGCCCTATATAAGGCCTGAACATGTCATTTCAGCGGAAGATCTCGACATGGCAACATCTGTTTTGGGTTTACCATGGGGGTTTGGATTGAAATAAAGAAGAAAGAAGATTAAAGAAAAGAAGAAAATAATGACAGATGAAGATACTGTAGAAGATGGAGAAGGAAGACTTTTGTACTGGATGCTGTTCTTCAAGGAGGATTGAGTCGGATTGCAGTGGTGACATCACGGGTAGAGGGCTTCCGGATACGCCGGGTTTTGGGGGGTGAAGATTTCTAAAGTGAAGATAAATATTCAATGTATGTAAATGTCTTTTTTCAGGTTTTTTTATTGTATTTATTTATTTTTATGTTTTTCATTGCCCATTGACTGCTAATGTGTTAATCTGTGCACCTTTAAGGTACAGATAAATACAGTGACAGGCAATGCATTTTTTTGGCAAATGCTTGTTTTGTATTGATTGGTATTTTTTCTATTTCTGTTTATTGTTTTGATTAAATTGTTTGGAATTTGTATGGCTTGTTAGTACATTTGTGGAGTGGCTAGCGGTTTTATGTCTTGATTTGTTTTGTTGGTTATGGGTTTATTTAATTGTATTCTATTTTGGTATTATATAATTTTTATTCTTTAGTGGTTTTGGTGTTAGAATAATTGTATTGATGTGTAGTTGAGGCTTTTTAGTTCTATTATTATTGTGGTGTGTACGTGCTAGTTTATTTCTTTAATTGTTGTGTATTGTTGTGCTTGATTGTTATAATAGGTTGGCCATTGACTGCTACAGTGGCTTATCATGCTCATATTATATGGGTATGATACCATTGTGCCAATCAATGGATAGAGGGTGGGTGGTTAGGCCTCCCGGTGGGTAGCGGAGGAGGGTGGGTTAACACCTTAATTACTATAGCGGTTGTTAATCGCTAATGTGATTAAGGGGTTAGGGGCCATTACAATTATTTTTTCTTGTACTCTTGCTGTCAACGGAGAACATGGACCTGGAGTATGCTGACGAAGATGCCCTTCATGATGGCAGCGGTAAGTAGAAAGTTTTATTTACTTTATTTATGCTGGCTGGCTAATGTTTGATTCTAAATGGGCATATCTGGATAATAGTTATTTTGCCTATTACTTTACTGTATGGTTTTTTTGGGGGGGTGGGGGTTGTTGGGGGTAGAGGAGGTGGGTAGTAGGGTTGTTTTGTTTATTTTTCTTTATTGGGGGTATAGGGATTGGGTGAAGGAGTAGTAGCTCCAAGGATGAATGTTTAGGCCTACCAGGTGGTAGAGGGAAGGGTTAACCCCTTCATTACCTTAGCGGTATTAACCACTAAGGTAATGAAGGAGTTAACTCCACCCGCAACCCACTCGCAAAACCTAAACACCCACCAAGGGCCAAATACCACATTCACCCACCCCCACTACTCCCAATAAACCAGTTAACCCCTTCATTGCCTTTGCGGTTAGCCGCTAAGGTAATGAAGTTGCCTGTAAATAAATTTTTTATGCATCTGATTCATACCGAGGGGCCTCCGGTGCTGGTATTAATGTGTATCAGCTCCAGAGACCCCTGGCATCAATCCGATGCAGGTAAAAAGTCCCTCTTTCGCCGCCGCCTCTGAAGCTTCTTGGCAGCTTCACACCAACTTCTTTTGGCGAGAAGATTTTGGGGGGAAATCACCGTTCTAGAGCCTCAATAAGCCTAGATAACCTTATTGAGACTACTAGAATTGCACGAGTTTCAAAACTGCTGATAAGTGGATTATCGTAGCTGACCTGGCGATTTGTTTTTGACGGCCAAAAAAAATGGCGATTCAAAGCACTTATCGAGGCTTTTTGAATCGCTGTAGGCATTTTTGACCGATAACAGCAAAAAAGCCTAGATAAGTGGGCTATGACGGCTACCAGCATAGGCCCCAAAGTCTTAATCAGGGGAATTTAGTTCAATTTCCAATCTCAGCTCCTTGTGACCTTGGGCAAGTCACTTTACCTCCCTGTGCCCAGGCACCAAAAACAGGACAGGGACTGTGCCTGTAAAAATTCCTATGTGCTGCGTACCGTGCACTCTACTGTAATTGTGAAGCGCTTTCAGTCCCATTGGCAGAAAAGCGCTATATGAAATAAAATTATTATTATTTATGTGGCTCCTGTTAATAAGAGGGAAGCTATTTTGTCTTTGATAATATAATGCGTATTTGTTTTTTAGTTTGATAAG
Source organism: Ascaphus truei (assembly GCA_036426205.1). Taxonomy (NCBI): domain Eukaryota; kingdom Metazoa; phylum Chordata; class Amphibia; order Anura; family Ascaphidae; genus Ascaphus; species Ascaphus truei. Next base: position 241,246,437 of record CM071569.1, on the reverse strand, counting down.
TAACCCCCATTGCTAGGCAACAGCACAAACAACACTTGTCAAAGTAGATTATAGTACTCTCAGTGACAGTGCATCGTTAAAAACGTGAAAAAACAAAACAGATCACATACTGTATTATATGTTCTGGACAGGACAAGTCACATACATGTAGTTAAATATGTAATACTGTACTGTAGGTACAGACTAGAAGTGGTGCTGGCACACTACTTCTTTTACAAAGAGAGGCAAAAAGAATCTTTGAAATAGATACTTTTACACTAACATGTCTGAATGCACCCTCTCTATCCACCTTTAAGACCCACCTTAAAACACACCTGCTTAATGAAGCATATGAGTAGCCCCTTGCAGACGCACTTACCAGAATGCCCTCTTACTGTCTCTGTACGTTCTTCCTACCTACCAATTCGATTGTAAGCTCTTCAGAGCAGGGACTCCTCTTCCTAAACGTTAATTTTTAAGTCTGAAGTACTTATTCCCATGATCTGTTATTTGTATTCTATTTATATGATTGTCACGTGTACTGTATTACTACTGTGAAGCGCTATGTATAATAATGGCGCTATATAAATAAAGACATACATACTTACATGAACACCAAACACTGTCTTGTTTTCTTTTAATACAATGCTGGCATAACAGTAATGTGTTGTGTAATACACAAGAAATGTGTAGGGGGTATAGTACTTGGTGGCAACGGATCCAGGGTGTGTGTGAACTCTTGATTATTGTGATTGTAATTGCGCCTGTTCCCCTGAGCTGCAACTTACAGTACAAGTTTCAACAGTTATAGATACACATGAGAAGTAACGAATGGTCCGATCTCTGAATTGCAATCCATAAGACCTGTGACCTCCACAAATCAGTGACAGACACCTAACTACAACACAGACTGTGGCACTCACAGCGGAGCGTAATCCCTCTGAATGGCTATAGAATAAACTGTCACCATTAGCAGAGCGTAATTACTATTTTGCCCCTTGGAACTACTTACTGTCAGGATGGACAGAATAATGGAACCCAGGTAGTGAGGTGCTTTTCAGTTCGTTTGTTTTCCCAAAGGATGGTATCTCTGTAAGGACTTGCTCAGGGCCCACTGAGTCTAAAGTTAATTTCAAACTATGATGTTTTACAGAAGTCCGTTAGAAACGACATCTCAGCCATAATAGGTGTTAACTCTCCCCCTTCCCCCCCCCCCAACCTTCCGTCATCCCAATATGACCCAATACCAATTTATTACAGCGATAGTTTCTCCTTTTTAGTTATGAAAATGTGGTAACCCACATGTAATTCAGAATGTGCAGACTTACAATTATGGTCAATTATGACACATCTAGTGAATTATATTTGCTAAAGAAATATAAGAGATTGTGTTATTAACATGTAACTATACTGAATGATGTCGTATCTATTTCTAGAAGTAATGTTGTCGTATGCAAATCCACAAATTAATCCCACCAGGGAAACTGCTCTGAGGTTATGTAGTGACATACTATTACCACTAGATGCAGTAGAGTGTAACTACGCAGACTGTTACAAATGTATTTATATTAAAGTAACTGTATGAATCTACTCCACCTTAGACTGTACCTATGACATATTTAGATACATGACTGTGACCTGTCCCATTCAGAACATATGGGGGTAGATATACATCATTAAAAAAATGGAAGCCATCACATGGTACATCCACCAATTGAATTGGTGGATGTGCCATTTGTCAGTCAAATGTGACTTGCAGGCTTTATATAAGATCTGTCATGTCTCATTTGACCCCAAGAAGCCGTCGGATCAATATCTCCTGGACCTGTTGGAGATTAAATAATAAAAGGAGAAGATAAGAAGAAAAGAAAGGAAAGACGATAGAACTACTATCCTCGGCAAGCAACTGAGGATCATGGACTTCTTCGCAGCATGCTGGTGAGGATCATTGTGTCGTGGGGCAAGAGTTGGTGCCACTGTTGGATGAGGAGGATGAATCTTCACCCCGGCAAAGGTAAGAAACACACTGATTGTATTTTATTTAATTGTGTATTTTTATTTTAGGATGCCCATTGACTGGTAATGTGTTCATCTATGCCCCTTTGAGGGTATAGATTACCACATTGACAATCAATGCATGTTTTGGCTAATGTTTGTTTTTATTTAATTGTAATGTATTTTATTTTGTGGTTGTTTTTTTAGGTTGCCCATTCATTGCCATTGTGGCAATCCATTCCCATATTGTGGACATGGTTTACCACAGTGACAATCAATGGGTTTATTGGCTACTGTGTAATGTACAGTATTGTACTGTTAGGTAAATGTTATTTTTTTGTGTATTTATTATGTTTTGAAAACAAATGGGCAAACGTGCTATTAGCCATTTTTGGGTACTTTTGCCCATTTTTATGTGTTGTGATGGGGCAGAGCAGGTGGGGGATGACAGTAGTTGGATGGTAAGGCCTCCTGGGTGTGTAGCGGGTGGGGTTAACCCCTTAATTACGACAGTGGTTACTAACCGCTAAGGTAATTAAGGGGTTAGTGGCCAGTAGTTAGTTTTTTAATGTTAATATTGCTGCCAACAGAAGACGCGGAGGACGAAGATGGCATTGATCCTGCAGGGGTAAGTACAACTTTAATTTACTATATACTGGCTGGGTAATGTTTAATTTTTAATGGGCAAATTCGCAATTTTCCAGATCTGAATAATAGGTATTTTGTCCATTACTGTACTGTATGTGTTGGGGGTAGAGGGGGTAGGTACTGTAGTAGGGTGCCCATTCATTGCCATTCAGGGCATAGTTAACCACACTGGCAATCATTGGATGTATTGGATAATATTGGTTGCATTGTATTTGAATGTTTATTGGGGCTAGAGAGGGTGGGTGAAGAGGGTAGCTGCCCTGGGGTGGGTGGTTAGGCCTCTTGGGTGGGTAGCGGGAGGGGTTAACCCCTTCATTACTTTAGTGCTAGTAACCCCTCCCACTACCTTCCCGGTAGGTCTAACACCCACCCTGGAGCACATACCTGGACCTGGATCCCCGGTTTCTCGAGTTATGGCCCCAGTCTGGGGTGACGGTATCTCTCTGCATTGTTTAGATCTCCCTCGTCACATGACCAGGACATTTAAACTTTGCAGAGATACCGGCACCCCATACCGGGACCTGTAACTAGGGAAGCAGGAGGTCCCCGGGGTTGATATTCATTCGGTTCAGCTCCAGAGACCCCCTGCATCAATACTGTGTTATTAAAATAAAATAAAAACAGTGTGATCGCCTGTAAGAGCTGTGCATGGAGATGCAGCTCTCTCTGTGCAGCTCTTACAGACTGCAGGCAGATCGCAGGGGAAGAACTTAGAAAAAGACACAGCTAAAGACACTGCTATCCAGAGTGGCATGACATTTTCCTACCAAACAGTATCTGGTTTGAGATAACTCTTTCCGAATAGCGTGATAACACAAACGTCATACCTGTCGGTATGTCATGCCAAACAGTTTGATATGGTAGTGATATTATCAACCCAACCTGAAAAGGCCCCTTACTCTCTGTGACTGGTGAATCAACTACCTCCTGTTCAGCATCGGGGAAAGAAATCCTACGTGTTTCACCACTGTGCTGTGGCTTTATTAGGGATACCATCACTAAGGACGCCAGCCCAAGAGACCAAATGAAGTGAGAGTCACCGCTGACTTCAACCCAGGGGTCACCCGCATAGCCTGAGCTCTTTAACAACAGTGGATCACGCAGGCTACAATTTCATTCCATCTACAGTGATCCGGGGTTTCAGGGAGTATGGATCCAGCATCTATGTCCAAGTAAAAGTGTTAACTCCACAAACGAGGCCACTAATAATATTTTATAATTTGTGAGTGCATTCCTTTTCAATGTCAATGTCGAATGGGGGGGGGGTGCGAGATTTTCTAGGGGAGGCACGGCGCCTACATTTAAATTAAATGCTGGGGGACTGCGTATGGCCTCTATAAGTTCCCTTACTTTGTCTCCGACGGCTTTGGGTGACGCGTCACATGGCAATGTGGCGTCAAATGACGCCATGGGGTCATTTGACGCCGGAGACAAGGTAAGGGTGGAAGGGGGCATGAGCAGGGGGGGAGAGCAGGCAGGGGGGCGCAGGGGAAAAAGTTTGTGCACACTGACAAAGGATTCTATGCTATGTCTTTGCGGCCCTACTTTTGTTTTTGAGGTACTTGGCTGAAGCGGAGGAGTGGTTATCCCAGGTTTTGGGGCAGCAGACATTGCATCATATTTAACTTTTATCAGTAACTGACTAAATGTGAAAATTATTTTCAATCAGCACACACTTTGACTGTGTAGCTTTCAAAAAGATATTGTATTGCGTATGTATAAACCTGGTACTGCCAGGTATACATTTTTATCAGTGGTTGGTTTATTTGTATATTTTAATATATATCGTAATAGTATATCTTTATGTTGATTTCACAGAAAGACTCCCATATCCCTATACACACAGGTGATACACATTTCCATTACCTTCTACCGTAAAAGGTTGGATTCCTAAATAGTAGCACTGTTTTCATCCAAATAAGTCTACAGTTTTTTCCTCACACATCAAGCAAGGAGAGATTCACAATCTCCAAGGGTTTATATATTTAAACACATATCTGTATATTTACCGAGTGCAAGGTAAGCTATACTGAGCGAGGGCACCTGATCTTTGTTTTAATAATACATACTGTAAGTCTTGATTCAGTTTCTTGGCCTAGTCCAGGATATTCACTTTGCTATGGCCTAAGTGGCCAACTTCAGCACCCTGGACAAGGCCAAAGAAATGTCTGCGACCTGGCATTAGGTGCTAAAAGCACTCAACGTCAGGTATAGCCACGACAAACTGTTCCAGGGTTAAAGCCTGTGTTAACTGTAATAGCCTGTTATGGATATGCTTTTTGGTGTTAAATCCGTTAAAGCTAACACCAGGACGTCTTGCAGTAAAACGGGCCTTAAGACTGCATTAGTGAGCTTTGTAGATACCCGATAGCCCTTAATGAGACGTTACCTTAAGTTAATGTCTCATCAAGTCACTAATGGCGTTCTGTGGATCTGCCCCATAGTATGCTATGTGTTTTTTTTAACGGTTTTAACGATGCTCTATCACTAGAAGTACTACAGTATGATCTAGTTTCAATAGTGCTGTTTATGTGCTGTTGCCTAGCAACAGTTTTTGCGCCAGTCTTCACATTTCTTTCACCATTAGCACACTGTGTTATGCACTATGGGTATTGGAGGGTATTTAGCTGTGTCCCTACAGGCGACATATTGTCTTGAGAAAGGTCTATGGTTTGGACTGAAACGTCAATCTGAAAAAATAATCTACAATTTTGACTGTGAAGCAAGTCCATGTGAGAGCTCTCCTCTGTGTTTACAAGGGTCTCCTGGGAAGACTCATGGATTGTATCTGGTGTCTTTTTAAACCTTTTCAATCATGGACAAGATACTCAACTAAATAAGTAATGGGTTACCCTTCATGTTAAAATAGAGATGGCACTGTGCTGCTTGTCACTAGTTATTGAAAATTCAAAGTAAACAATGTGGAACACAACTTTCATTGCTTTGGGTTGTCGATTACCACTGTGATGATAGCAGTTGGTGATTGGAGATGTGGGTACTATTCACATACCTCATATTTAGATCTGTAATGATTTTACCTATAGAACCACAAAGCACACAGAAATCCTGTAGAAATTCCCCCACAACTTTTCAAGTTCTTATCACGATCACAGGGATGATACTATCTAGCTGTCCAGGGAGCCCTTGTTTGGCCTGGCTTTTAAAGGAAGCGGTGTTAAATCTGTCCCCTTTCATTCTCGAAATTGCAAACCTCTCATTATCTTCAGGCTTTTTATCAACCTCACTAAAGGAAACATTTATTTCACCTCTATTATAGAAACCCTAATTCTGTCCACTGAATACGAATAACTACCAACCAGTTTCTAATATTCAATTTTTAGCTAAAATCAATGAAAAACTAGCCCTAAAACAGTTGGTGAACCCCCTAACCTGATTTAATCTGTTGACTCCCACAAATCTGGAACACAACTTTCATTGCTTTGGGTTGTCGATTACCATTGTGATGCTAGCAGTTGGTGATTGGAGATGTGGGTACTATTCGCATACCTCATATTTGGGTCTGTAATGATTTTACCTATACAACCACAAAGCTCAGCGTAAATCTGAGTATTTGTGAGTGTAATGGGAAGGTGCTTATGAGGGAAAAGTTTAGAGAGACGAAAGTTGACCCCTATGACGAAATCCACAAAAAGTTCCCACCTAATGTTGCACTCAAACGTAGAATAATTAATCGACCGTAAATAGGTTCTGATATCTCAGGATCAATAAATACCTCCTGCTATAATGTTAGCAATTATATATCAAATCGTATAAAGTCATGGTGTCGTAAAATTTTCTTTTAATCCAATAGACGACATATCTCATGGTATACATATAAAAAGTTAAATACAGAAACATACAATAAAAACATGGCAAAAGAATAGCTGACATATTAACTGTATGATGACATCTGATTGTATATATCTATGCAGATAGAAGCAGCCACATCCAGTTATGTTGGAATACAGTAAGTACAGGCTACTATATTATAGAATAGTTTAGCACCAAATATACAGATGGAAGGTTCATACTATAGACACTATTGCATCAATCAGAGTGAGTATATACATATGCAAAGTAGAAATAGCATCATCCAATGTAAACTATAAATTACTGCCATAGTATAATGAAAGCTAGAGTGAGCAAAAACAAAGATGCACTTGTAATAAATATTAAAGGGCCTCTAGAAAGGAGAAAAACTACAGTAATAATATAAATCCCTAGTAGTAGTTGTTGAGAATCAATATAAATGTGCGACAGTCATGACAGTCCCATCTAAATGTATATGATGGAATATACAGATGGGGAGATATATAAAGTAATAGACCCATCGAAGAATAGAATCATAGACAGTCTATATACAGTGGAACTCTGCCATGCATGCTAAGTGATGAAAATGAGGAGGATCCATAAATGGTTGCCCCCACTGGTAACTATATAATGGGCGATCTCACAAAGTATGCTGCGTAACTACATAACAAATGTAACTATATACAGGGGGCATCCACAAATGTGCAAAATCTAAGAGTAATATAAAGCTGAGATACAAGCCGTTAGTTCAGAGTCTCTCGGGTGAAAAAGCGAAAATACTGCGACTTTGGAAAACATACGAGCCATGGTGACACTGCAAGGGGGAGAGGGGGGAGGTTTGGGCTTTTGGATCCACCGGGAGCCAGTGCAGATCTTGTAATACTGGCGAGATGTGGTCTCGCCTTCCCTGCTATAAAACGGGAAGTGACGTTTAGCACCAACTGCAGGGCTTTGATATTACGTTTTTGGAGACCCATAAGAAAAGAATGAGCAAAATCCAGTCTGGAGAGGACCAAGGCCTGTGGTACTATCTGTAGATAGAAACGCTTTCATTTGTCTCAGCCAATGATTTGGAAGTAACAGTTTTTCACAATAGATGCAGTATGAGGCTGATCAATTATGTTTTGGTCACAAATGAAGCGCTATGCACATTAACAGTACCCAACATCCGATTTAAGTCTGGTCAGCAAAAGAGTATGATTGACTGTGTCGAAAGCCGCACTCAGGTCGAGAAGGATCAGAGCAGTGGCACTCCCTTTGTCAACCGCAGGGGTGCACAAATTGGGGGGCGCAAAACTTATTTTTGGGGAACCCTGTGCTAATAGCGCGATACCTCTGTAACTCACATACCCAGCTTCAGTCAACGCATATCCATGGCAACACAGCATCAAATGACAGAGTAGGGTCATTTAATGCAGCATTAGAGGTAAGGGGAGGCGTAACACAGGGGGAGAGCAGGAGGGTGGGCGCAGCACAGGAAGTTTGCGCACCCCTGGTCTACAGTGTTGAGCAGGAAGTAAGTGACACCTATCTGGGTCGTCTCGGTGTGGTAATTTTTTCAAAATCCAGATTGGTGGGAGTCAACAGATTAAATCGGGTTAGGGAGTTCACCAACAGTTTTAGGGCTAGTTTTTCAATGATTTTAGCTCAAAATTAAATATTAGAATACTGGTCGGTAGTTATTGGTATTCAGTGGACAGAGTTAGGGTTTCTTTAATAGAGGTGAAATAAATGGTTCCTTTAGTGAGGTTGGTACAAAGCCTGAAGATAATGAGAGGTTTGCAATTTCAAGAATGAAAGGGGCCAGATTTAATACCGCTTCCTTTAAAAGCCAGGCCAAACAAGGGCTCCCTGGACAGCTTGATAGTTTCATCCCTGTGATCGTGAGAAGAACTCGTCCATAGTGATAGATTGGAAGGTGATCCGCCTAATTTTACTCGGTTCGACTGTGAAATATCAGATATGTGCGTTGACCGTGGTGTGGCTGAAATTTGATTCCAAATTTGAGACTTTGGCGGAGAAACCTCGTTGAAAGGTATGTGGGGGAAGTTCTACAGGATTTAAGATTTGTTTAAACAGGCCGGCTCACGCAAAGAGTCGACGACATTGAACAGTTCCTGCAAATTGTTACTGGATTTTTTTTATATGCGAGGCCAAATAATGTTTTTTTGGTACCTTGCATTGGTACAGAACGTAGTGAATCTTCCCCTGTGTATCACAGCAGACTTTAAGGGAAGGTGTATTAGTAATTTACTAACACAGATCAAATGTGTCTGTATATAAAGATACATATGACATTTTACAGATGTATATTGTTAATGCCAGCTTGGGCATGGCTGTAAACAATATGCATAATTCATGGTGAAAAGTTAAAACTGATACTTAGTAACAAATACATCCCGATGTTACTGCTCTTAACAATTATTTATATTACTTGCTAACACTGTTCAGAGACATATTCTCCACACACATGCAGCTGTAAGAACATTTCAGCACTTGAAACAAGAGCAGTTGATCATTTTTATATGGAAAGATTATCATATTACAGAAACAGTCACACACTTACTAAAAGGTTCTGTTCTGGGGGTTTTCCTATAGTACTGTTACTTTAAAAATAATTAGCTCTCATGTACTTACATTTTATTATAGGGTGATCACCTAATCTTGACTTGCAAGGACAGGCTTAGGCCGTCCCGGCCGCGTAGCGTTTAAACTTACGTTGGGGTTATGTTTTCAGACAAAACCTTTGTTTTGCCGCACAGTGATTTTTTTGGGGTCACAGTTGGGTGAAATGTAAGAAACCATTTCCTACATCTGGTGCAGATCGTTAGAAGGCAGAAAATTACACCGCTTTAAACTTGGCAGATTTTGTTCACTAGAGGGGTAAAAAGTGATGCACTCACAATTGGATATGTCTAATTAAAGTATATTTGTTGTGAAAATCCTCCCCGACGTTTACTGTTGATACCACCCAAATAATAGAATGAGGCACAAGGCCCAAAAATTGCAGTTACTTTGATAGATAGAGGCACATGATTCAACAATATACTGCCATCGTCGCATTCTCCACTGTACACAACAGTATACAAGGAGTGGCTCAGTGAGTAAAAACACTGAATCTGTAAACAATGACATCGAGTTAGAATCCAGGGATCATGGTTCAATTTGAGTGTCATCTCCTTGTGACCTTGGGCAAGTCACTTTATCTCCCTTTTCCTCAGGCACCAATTCAGACACCAGAGAAGGAGGCTGCGATCTGACCGTGAGTGCAGGGAACCTCAGAAATAGGAACTCTCTACATCTGCGAGTTGCCGGAGGACTTTCCAAGTGGCAACACCAGCAGGGAGTTCCAGAGGAGGATTGCTCACAACTTAGGCTGCGGTCCCAGTCATGACTGTGACACGTGCGCCCGGCAGGGGAGGGGGGGGGGAGTGGCTGGTTCGCCCTCAATTTCCGCTGCCTCCCTGAAAAGCTGTCGTGCAGAGCAGGAGGAAATTGCGCGTCAGGGTAGCAACTGGCACTGGAGGTACTGGGGGGCGGAGTTTAATCGCACAGCACATGCCGAGACGTGCGCTGTAGTAATTACTGGGACCGCAGCCTTAGCGAACAGAGCCGGGAGATGTGTGGCCGGCTGGTGCGTGCGTGGGAGGGGAGTGTCGGGGGGCGCGGCCATGACGTCACGGAGCTAGTTCGCCCTCACTGGGCGAACCGCTCACGTGACTCGCCAGCGAGAGGCAAATTAAATTTTGCTTGCTTCAGCAAGCAGCTAAGCGCCGAGCATACGCAGGCGCTCGCTCACGATCATGCGATCAAACACATTGCAGCAATGTGTGCGGCCAGCATGAGCGCGCCTGCCCGCTCAGCGTCACCCTGGCCGTAGCCTTAGAACAACGTGTCGGTGCATGAGTTTACTCATACCATGCTTACTATTCACGGATGTTTGTGAGTTTTTAATCGTTAAATATGTAAATTATTAAATTTGTATCCACTGGTATCACACTAGGATCGGGCTCTTTTTACACACACACACACACACACACACACACACACACACACACACACACACACACACACACACACACACACACACACACACACACACACACACACACACACACACACACACACACACACACACACACACAGACACACACACACACACACACACACACACACACACACACACACACACACACACACACACACACACACACACACACACACACACACACACACACACACACACACACACACACACACACA
>CM071569.1:240581929-240609429 GCA_036426205.1 Ascaphus truei | reverse complement strand
CTCTGTCTCTTAGAATTATTGTTTCCTCTTCTTACCTTCCTGTGTTTTCATCCTTTTCTAGTTTGTCAAAAAAAAAGAAGTACAAAAATAGTTAGCACTATAATATCGCAATTAGATTGTAAGCTCTTCGGAGCAGGGACTACTCTTCCTAAATGTTAAGTTTTATGTCTGAAGCACTTATTCCCATGTCCTGTTATCTGTATTATTTGTTATTTATATGATTGTCACGTGTATTACTACTGTGAAGTGCTATGTATATGCAGCCCCCTGCTAAAACCAGGCCCGTTTTAGCATGCAGTCTAGGGCAGCACTTTGGCAGTGTAGGGGTTAAACCCAATACACATGGTCCTGCATGTGAGCTGGCTCAGAGATAAGATACAATGTTGCAGATCCCAGACACATGAGGCATGATTCCGAGCTAGGAAAGTTCTAGTAGGCCATGTGACCAGTGAGGGGACAGATTGCTACAGCATGTTTTGCCCAGAGACAGAGAAGGGGAAAGGTTGACACCCCCTGGGTATAAGAGGTGAGGACCCACCTTAGAGAAAAAGTGTGTGCTGGGGCAGAGTGTGCTTGGTGCCCGGTGCAAGATAGGCTCCCATGCTGCATGGAGCTGGGCTGTAGTCCAGATCTTTGTAGGGGTCTGGGACTGAGCCTGCTTCATCCTTAGCCAGGGTCAGGGTGGGTCCTGGGAGGAACAAAGGCAGAGGGGGAACTTCTGCCAGAAAGACATGCTGAAAACCTGTCCTGTCTATGCTGTGTGATATGCTGATCCTGCTGACAATAAAAGCAAGCATCCTGTTCTAAAGTTCCTGGCGCCCTTTTCTACTAAGGCTTGATCCCCACTGGCTACTGCAGCGCTCACTATGGCGGGCGCTGCGGGGACAAGAGCTGCCTCTCAATAGGCCCGGGCCCGCTGCGAGGGGGGGGGGGGGCCCGCTGCGCTGTGAGGTTTTTCTTCCAGACCTGAAAATTGAGATGGACACGAGCGATGGAGCGCTTGGCCATGCCCCCTAGCGGTTCAGCCAACGAGGGCGAACCTGCTGGGTGACGTCATGGCCGTGCCCCCGTCACGCCCCGCAAGTCTTTCCCCTGCAGCTCACTGCATGCACAACGCAGGGGGCCACATGGAGCCCAGGGAGATTTTAGAAAAGAAAAGTACAGAGGGTTTAAAGGAAAAGAAGGGGAAAGTAAATTTTTAAGCCTTTCCAAGAAAGCGGTAATAGATAAAACACAGAACTCTAAAAAATAAGGCGAAAGCAAATAAAAAAAAAGAAAAACATTGATTAAAACGACGTTTGTTAAAAGGCAAACATGAACCTTAGGGGCCCTAACAAGCAGCCCCTTGACACGCGCCCCCGCCGTTCTACATAGTGGCCATGTAACAACCGACCATAATAACCAGGGACCAAATATGCCCTAAGAACCCCCGCCCAAACCCAATTACTTCCCACGACATCCTCCACCCGTCCAACCCTCTCCCACCCCCCTTCCCACCCTCTGACCTCCCCCTCCTACCACCATCCCTTCGCCTTCCTGCCACCATTCCGCCTCACCCGCCTTGTTTCGCGCCCACCCGCCTCTGCCTTTCACCCGCCCTTACTCCGCCCACCTCTGCCTTTCACCCACCGCCTCACACCGCTGCATCACTCAACAGACACCCGCCACACTCGACACATACCTGCCGCCACACACCTGCTGCCTCCCGCCCTACGCACGACCTCACTGACCCACCGCCTCACACCTAGCAGGCCCCCGACCGACTCAAGACAGCACTCACAACCACGCGCCACCCGCCGCTCCACACCCCTAGCAGGACACACGCCCACAGCACCAAGCACTCAACCACACGCGCCACCGCCGCCTCACACCCTAGCAGGACCCCCCTCACAGACAGCACTCACAACCCACGCGCCACCCGCGCCCTCACACCCTAGCAGACCCCCACTCCACAGACAGCACTAACAAACCCACGCGGCCACTGCCGTCCTCACACCCTAGCAGGACCCCCACTCACAGACAGCACTCACAACCCATGTGCCACCCGCCGCCTCACACTCTAGCAGGACACACGCCTCACATTTTTACATCTGTTATGTCACCAAAATATACATTGTACTGTGGTGTGTTTACAATAAAACATTTTTAAACAACATCGTATTACATTTTATTCCATCTTTCTTTTCAATATTATTATCCAACCTTTCCAAATACTCACCTATTGTTCCACGATTTATAAATAATACTACCTATTGTGCATTTACATCCCGGGCAACGCCGGGTCTCTCAGCTAGTTGAATATATATACAATCTTTCAAAGTGAATTCAGCAGCAACTTTGGCTGACATCGTGGGATATCTTCTCTAATACCTGAATATACTATCTTGGATTTGTTTATATGTTGAGAGTCTTTCATAAATGTATTTGGACTTTTTTTTAATGAAGCATCACTTAGGAGTTTCACTCCCACTTTCTCTATTCCACTTATTCCATTACATCCAAGACTTTGCTGATTATTTCAAGGGCATGGTAGACATGCAATCTCTGAATAAATGGCCCTTAATTGCTTTCATGATAATATCATGCAATATTATGTATTTTAATCCATCTGGTGCATCAGGGGTTAATGGTGCAACAATTTGGGTTTAAAAATACAATATATTGGGTTTATGAAAGGTCGAGGCTTGTCATGGGTCTGTGCTGGGCTTCAAACAGAACTTAATTGGGTGCGCCTGACCTGGATAGGCCACTAAAAGTGACACGTGTTGGTTAGAAGGTCATAAAGGCTAAGCAGAGCTGATTCTACCAACCTCAAGACAAACTCACAGTTTGTGAATAAATACTGGTACATTCCAGAGAAAGGTGACCCACAGGTTATGCCCTCATTGAAGGACTTTATTAAAAATGAGAATATTATGTGATGTCATCTACTGTACCTACTAAGAGTTTGAAATCTATAATCGTGTTGCAGAGTGACATGTAACAAGACCACACACTGCATGGTTAAGAGGTAATAAGGAACAGATATCCATTTGTTGCTCAAATTTAGGGATAAAACAGTTAGGGCCTCATGCACTAAAGTTTGATTAAAAAAATCACCGGACTATTTAAATCACCGTTTTTATGAGCGTTGCTATCACGGTATTCAGAAAGCCTTCATTACCTGTCATAGCAAAATTCACAAAACGGGTGATAAGCCGGTGATCTGATGAACGACCCCCTGAAAAGGCCTAACTCGTCGAGTTGCATTTGCTGCAGAGAGAGCTGCTCTGAGAGAGCTGTGCAAATATCGCCCGAAATTTATGTGTAATTTTAATTTTGTTAATAGTTTAGATGAGCAGGGGGTTTCCTGAGCTGAACCGCATTGGTTTCAGCATCAGGGACCCCCTTCTTCCCGAGATACAGGCCCCGTTATGGGGTGCCGGTATATCCTATGCATTTTATTCCCATGGTCACGTGACGCGGACATTTAAATGCATAGGAGATACTGGCACCCCATAACGGGGCCTGTATCTAGGGAAGTAGGGGGTCCCTGAGGCTATCCACTATGGTAATGAAGTTTACTGTAAATGCATTTTTTATTGCATAGGATTCATGCCAGGGGTCTCTGGTGCTGATATTAATGGATATCAGCTCCAGAGATTCCCGGCATCAATCCTATGCAGGAAAAATGCATTTTATTTCTTTGGCCTCGGCCATGTTACCTGCTTGCTGGCGGAGGCGCGACGAGACGCGCTCCGGCTCAGCACTGAGCCCCTACAGCCGCAATTAGAGCGGCTTTAGTAGGGGCTCGCCTAAGCTTCCGCAAGCGCGTGGAAGCGTAGGTCTTACCAGAATTTAACATTTCCCCGCTTGCCGGAGCGCGGGGCCGATCACGTGAGCGGTTCGCCCAATGAGGGTGAACCAGCTCCGTGACGTCACTGGCCCGCACCCGGCCCGCCCCCTGACAGCGCACAGGGAAAGCACCCGCAAGGCCAGGGAAAGCACCCGCTTTCCCTGAGCCTCAGCGCGCCTCAGCATGCCAGCGGGGAGCTTGGCCGAGGCCTAAGTCCCATCTCGCCGCTTCTCTGCAGGTTTCCAACACCTTTAAGCCAACTTTTTCTGGCGTGAGGATTTTGTGATAAAATCACCATTCTAGAGTGGTGATAGGCGTTCATAGCCAAATCACTGCTACTAGAATTGCACGAGTTTATGAACATGCCGAAAAGCGGTGATAAGTGGCTTTTTTTTATGAGCATTTTTTTTGAGCGATTCAGTCTTTTATCACCCACTTATCACTGCTTACTGAATAGCAGTAGGCATTTTGGGTGATATGTGCTTGATAAGTGGCTTATGAACGCTTACTGCATAGGCCCCTTAGTCTCGTGGCATCCGTAGTGACCACCTAAATCTATTGATGAAGCTCACGTGTGTGTAAGTATTACAGAAGGAAAGTTATGAGTACGTTTATATACTGAGAGGTTAGTTGAAACAGTGTTTTGTAGGAGTTTTTTTACTCTGCCATAAAACTGTCAATCTCGCAGCTGATTTACGACCAGAGTGGGTTTATGTTGTTTCAATGGGGGGGAAATAGGATATAAATCTTAGCACAAATTATGAAAATCAGATATCAACAGAGGTGTGTTTGGACCAAACATGTGAGTCTCACTTCTGCGCCAGTGACCTCTCACCTGGCAGAAAACCTATGACATATGGTAATGTATAAGGTTTTATGTTGTATCCTTTTATTTTGAGAAACTGTTCTGCATTTATTGTAATTGTATGTTCTTGTAATCCTTTTTCTGTAATCCAAGCACTATATTTTTATATATTGTAGCAGGGTCCCCCCTGGACCCCCTTACCCTCGCTCCGGTGGGGGCTGTTGCTGCTCCGGGGGCTCCCGGTGGCGTCAGACGCAGGGCGCCACCATGTTGGTGGTGTTGTGGAGGTTCGGGCATGCGCAGTAGCGACGCGGCGGCCATTTTGTTAAAGGAGACGTGGCAGCAGAGGCGCTCCGTAGCACAGAGACGGCCCACAGTCGCTCATGCACAGTTAGCGGCGGCGGTGGCCATTAGAAGTTCGCACAGGCGCAGTACCCATAGCGCACACGGCCCTAATGTTAAAGAGGCCCCTGGGGAACTACAACTCTCAGCAGCCCCAAGGGCTGAGGCACATGTGATGCAACAGCAGCCAATAGTGTTTGCAGCTTCCCCTGCAGAGAGTAGATACATTGTATGGGCAATGTGCAGGAAGTCAGTCAGATTGAAGAGACAGTGGGGGAAGGAAGGGGGGCAGATAGCTGCGAGCTTCTGTCCTAAGCCAGTAGTACCAGGGCTAGAGTTAAGGCCCTGACTTCCCCACTAGTGAGGGTGGGTGTTCATAGGGACAGGCCTTTAGGTAAGGACCCTGTGGTCATTCAGCTGTGTGCTAGGCAGGGACTGAGTGATAGTGCCTTAGTGCAGGGACAGAGAGAGACCCTGTTGCAGTTGTGTAGTGCAGGGACCTAGTATAGTGTATGCTGCATGTTCCTGTATGCTGTGTTGCTGATCCAGAGACTGTCCTTACGGTAGGACGTCTGGCTGGACCCCATCCCACGCAGAGGTACAGATCAGCGCTGGACCAAGCGGCTCCGGTAGACCCTTTGCGAAGACACCCAGGTGCAGGGGCACCTGGGCAGGCATTTACACCCTTCCACACGTGCACCAACGTTACCTTCTCCTCACATGTGACAGGCCTGTTCACACACTTGGGTGGGTTTGGACTCTTTGGACATGGGGTTGGGAAGGGGCTGAGAAGCTTACAGCCCAGTTAGGGGCAAGGTTATAGCCACCAGCTAGTGTCAGAGGGTGGCCTATATACTGTTGTGTATTGCTGATGTATGTGTTATGTTATATTCTGCATATAGTAAACGGTTATACATATACTCCTGTGAATGAGTTCATTTGAATGTGTCCTGTGAGGAACAACTCCCGCTCTGCTGGGAGCCATCGCACGTGGAGGCGCTGCACCATATAGTATTGTTCCAGAGGAAACACCCCAGGCTCTCACTGGCGGAGGCTCAGGCCTCCTGTGAGCCTAACAGGTAAAGCACCACACCTGGTAATACATATAGATTCTCCTCATATGCACCCTATCGGCGATTGGGGGTTGGGATATAGGTTACAATATATTAAAACATTTAATAAGTGATGCTTTGGGCTCTGAATGAACTGATTGCACGCTCTGGAGAGAGTATTTACATTTTCAGACACATTTTGCTACAACAGATTTTTGTGGGTTAAGTGCATAGTTTTCTCTATCATAAACAGGGACCTGAGACCCTGGCAGATTTATTAATGACATATTTTTGCATCTCTTGGGTGGTGGAAGCGTGTAGATATAATTGCAATTGAGTAAAGGGTTTATATTAATTCATTCGAGATACCTTTGCGGAGGAGAATGGTGAGTCGGCAAGCGTAGCTGTGTATTAACCCTGGTTGCATATCTAAGTCACGTTCTCACTTGTGTGCTGTTCATGATAGGTGGTATATGGGGACGGATTGAGGGGAGATATTGATAATTTGAGGGACCTTACCGGAGGTGAAAAGGGGGACAGCTTGCGAGCTGTGTATTAACCCTTGTCCCGTATGCAGGTCACGTGCTCATAGGTGTGTCATACGTGACAGTTGCGTCAAGCTTAACATTGCTAAGGCAGATCTCCTCATTTTCCCTCCTAAACCAGGACCCATAGTTCCTTTTTCCATTACAGTAAATAACACTAATATCCATCCAGTCTCACAAACATGCTGCCTAGAGGTTACATTTAACTTCTCCCTTTTCTTCCTTCGTAACATTGGTAAGATACGCCCATTCCTATATTCCACCACTACTAAAACATTAATACTAGTTCTCTCTTGTATTGAGTGCTGCAAGATTATTTAATCTGGCCTCCCTGCCTCACACCTTTCTTACAATCTGTGAGGATTCAGGGGTCACGGCAGTCGCAGCGTGACCCCCCCTTACCTCCTACGGCTCCCGCTGCCGTGGGGCGTCCTCGCCGCTGGTCCCACCAGGTTCCCATGGATCTGGGGCTTCCCTGTCGTCCCCGATGGGCCACCGCCGCCCTCAGGCATCCCGAACTCAGGCGGCTGCCATTTGTCCTGGGCGCGCGCTCTCCGACATTACAGAGCACACGCCAGGCGAAGATAATTTTTTCATTGCACTAGCCGTGAAACCACGCCCCCAACTTTCACACAGGCTGCTACTCAACCCTAAAGCTCCCCACCTGGCTGCCTGTCATAGGAACCAATCCATCGCAGCTCCTCGTGTTCCTCCAGGACTGCCCCCGCTCCCCATTGGTCAGCCACAGTATATAGTACCTGTCTTACCTCTCTCACATTGCTCGACATAGTCTCTGCTTACGGACGTCTTTTCTGGCTTTCCCTTTGCTCTTCGTTATTCAGGTTGCGACCCGGCTTGGCGGACGTTCCTCTCTGGCTCTGGACACCGGCTCCCACTTGACCTCGCAGCTTCTCTCTCTCCCTGACCTTGGCTAGCGGCAACGACTTCGTCTCTTCTGTACCGGTACCGGCAAGTATTGCTACACCTATTCACACCTGGCCTGGCAACGCCAAAACACCACACTCCGGACACGCTCCTTCTGCTGCGGGTGCGTGCACATATACGTCCCCACCTCAGAATAAGGGACGAGTCTGGTCTGCGGGCAGCACCGGCGTAACACAATCCAATGAAAATGCTGCTGCTCAAATCATCTCCTGCTCTTCTAGACAAGTATCTGCTAATGACCTTCTGAACTCTCTCATCTGGCTTCCTATTAATTTTCATATAAACTAAAAAATTATCCTCCTTTTGTTTTTCCACACTTCTTTGCACATATATCTCAATTCTGATCTCTCGCTACACCCTACTCACTTCTTAGGCCGAGCTCATACACTCCACTTGCTAGCGAGAGTGCGAGCTCCATCTGTGCTGTGCTGCTGTAGCACAAGCGATCTGTGCTCATAGTGTTGCCGGCGATGGGGGGGCTGGGGCTTTGGGGGGGGGAGGGTGTGTCAGAAGCGTCACAAAGCTGGTTCGCCCTCATTGCCTGAAACAGCTAACGTAACGCTGATGTCACGTGGCAGCCGCCTGAAAAGGCGAGCAGGAGCAAAGAGGCACTGCGTTGTGTCGGAAGAGTCCTGCAGCCGTGGCATGAGGACCTATATGTGAGTTCTCTTATTGTTCTGTTGTTTGTTATTAAATACATGCTTTTAATATATATTCCATCGCTGTCTGCTGTTCCTGTCGGGAGGGTGTGACTGCGAGGGAGTTTGTGCATAAAGACTAACGTTTAAAGTGTGTCAATTGGCTGACGGAGGAGAACATTGGGTCAAGGACCCCAAGAAAGAAACCAATATTGTATGTGTGTTCATACATGGCTGTGTGAGTATCGATTTTATCTGTATCTCACACTGCATCCCAACACCAAGTGATTCAGATAGGACTTTCTGGTGATTATTTATTTATTTCTGGTGTTCATTAGTTTTTGTTAAACCAGCGCTCCCCTTCTTTTTGTGTATATTGTTTCTAAGGTTCAAGGTTAGATCCTATTGGGTAAGCAGCAGGACTTTGACACCACACGAATTGCTCAAGTGTGGAGCAACGTTAGGGGTCATCGTGAAGGTAGTATTGTGCACGTATCATGTTTTTACCTTTTTTATAGTGGTATCACCCTAAGTTAGCGCCCTAGTTTTTTCTCCCATTCCCGAGATACTTACCTCCATAGGTAGCGCTATATAAATAAAATTATACATATGTAACCCGTTCTTGCCCGACTCTTACTAAAAGGAGGGTCACCAGTATGTGAGGTAGTGATGTAAGTAGGTGTAGACTCTGATACCTTTCTCCCATGGTGCTTGTGTTCCGCCTGGCTGGTTCTGCAAGCTGTTAATAGGGTCGGCAGAGACTTTATGTGACAGACAATTTATTTTATTGAGACAAGACAATACTTCATACATATTTCTTCCCTGGGTACCATGTAGCTTCCCATGGATGTACACATGGCTTAAATCACTGTCCCTTGCCCACGGTTAAGGGGAACTGTGTGTCCAAAGCTTCAATGATCTGGAGTTATTCCCATGTACAGTACTTTCATAGACTTGGCATAGGGGTATACTTTAATCCAGGTTCCCATCTACCTATTATCTTTATGTAACATGGTATGTCCCATAATACCTCTCTTTCCACCACAGTGTGTGATGTAAGTTGCTAGTAAGTTCAGGGCCTTCATGGTTTAATCTATGGGCCATTGACCCCCTTTCCGCCCATTTGTAATTAATAGAAGTAAGGTGCTCACACATGGCCTGTGTAAGCCTATCAGTGATGTGTACAGTCCATGAGCCGGCCCCTTCCTGAAGCTAATGAGTGGGTGTTGCAAAGTTAGAGCAGTCTTGCTCTGCCTTCCAAGGTGAGAGCATGGGCTGTCAGACTCTCCCATTACGTGGATGAGCTGGCCCACCTCAGGTCTAAAGGTCTAAGGACCACCAAACTCAAGGCCCCATTATATCAGGGCAAGCACCATCCTGAAGTCCTGGGATGTTGGACTTCAACAACTATGCTGTGTGAAGAGCTGATGCAGCATGCCCAATAAATCTACTTGATTATTATACCTGGGTGTCAGTTCCTGGGCAGGAGGGGTATTGAGTGCTGGGGTGGGAGATGACACCCTGCATCCCAGGAGCCCATCACAGCTGGAGGCGCTGAACCAGTGAGCAAGAACCCAGAGAACACCCAAAAGTCTGTTCTATTGCCCCTTACCTTTGCGGCTACTCAGCTCTCCTGAATCAGCAGGTATGCCTCAGCACCACACTAAGATAGTAATGCAGTACTTCTCCCAGAGGGTGTTGGGGGAGGGTGGACATGGGTTACATTTACAATGTCCTAGCAGTCAGCAACCTGGTGTGCATATACTTCAGAATTTACATTAGAGCAACCTTAGATGAGACAGTTCATAGGAACCCAGATTTAGGGATCCCTTGCTTTGATCTGTCATGTACGGCCTCCTTGAGAAATAGATAGCAGTTATGGCATCTTCAGGAGGTATTAGGGGCCCTCTCTAGCTGGGGATACTTTTCCCTAACTGCAAAACAACAAAAAGTGAAAAGGCATTCTTCAGTCAAAGTTACACAGAAAGAACATACTAGTAACACCATACACATAACACATTGAAGGTGTATCCCTAGGAGGGGAGAACTGGGGCTCAAAGGAATAGGATACAGCAAAAACAGAAGAAAACTATATATAATAAGAATAATCCTTCAATTGCAAATATAATAATCTTGAGAGACCTGACCCTTGTGCAAGTATAAAAGAGATAACTTTGAGCAAGTATAAAGGAGATAACTTGAACTTGGTAAATCTTGTAGGAGGATAGCATCGGACTAGACTATAACTCTATCTAGAGAACAAAATATAAGTCATATATGTCCCAGCGCATAGAAAAACCTCCAATATAAACCAGAATGTCCACGATAAATGAGATATTACTAACATAGCGGTGACTTCTTAAGTCCCCAGATTTCCAAATTGCTGGGACTGGCACCTGCGGCGGGAAGATCCTATTGGCTAGGGATGTCTGCATCTTGCCCAGTCATAGGGGCAGGATAGTGACATCGCTCACGGGTATAAAAGGAGCTGTAGAAGCTTCCAGATGCCAGACTCCTGGAGGACACCAGAGAGAAGTCTCAATGTGTTATGCGAAGAGAAAAATTTGGCAGGAAGCCAAGAAGCGCCGCACCACAAAAATTATCCAGCAAAGGAGGGTGAACTAAAAGCGATTTATTCACGAATGGTAGATCACACTGACATGTTTCGCTCGGGAGAGCTTTATCAAAGTGTGGTAATTAATCTCAAACACTGGGAATGTGTGTACTTAGCGAACCCGGAAGTAAATACTGTGACAAACGCCCCTCTTTTGTAGTGCTGACGTCTGTCTGGGTTCTTCCCGACACAGTCTTCTAGGGTTAATTATACAACAAACAGGATCATGCAAAGTATTATATTGCTTAAGTCAGGCTTCTGCCTGCTTTATTTTCATCCAAGTAAGGTACTGCAGCTTTAACATGTGTAGGTTAGAGGCACTCAGATATTTTCATTCAGCAGTTCACTTATATCAGTGTCATAGCATTTCACACAGTGTCACTTTTAAGAAATAAAAACCAAATCATATAAAGAAATCCTATCCCTTTCAGGGAACTAACTACACATCAGAATCAGCCTCTAACTGCGAACTAACTGGGCCAACTAACCTGGTTCCCCAGCTTAAAACAATGCCCTCTCATTTAGGGTCACTAGATACAGCACAGTCTTTTAGCAACAAACATTTGTTTTGTTTTGTCTTATCTGTTCGTGGTGGGAACACGGTCCCAAGTGTCCAGGCAAATCCTCTGGTACTGTGATACTTGTAGGGGCCGTCCGCCCCAAACTGGATTCTGGGGAGCAGCGATACCCCCAGCCTCCAGGCTCTAAGGAGAGAGAGTGAAATGCAAACCTCTCTGCTCTAAATACCTGTGCAAGTGATTAGAAGAGCAGATGAAGGAGAACTAGACCCATTGTAATCTGTGGTCTGGATTTTCCATCCAGCAGTCTGAGTTAATGTGAAGCTGTGAAATGGATCATTTTTAACTATTCCTGCACTTTCTGACCTAAAACGGGGCAGAAAGCTGCCTAACATCTTTGGACTATGTCACAATACGTACAGTATTTCTCGCCATACACAAAGACGCGATGACGTCATAGGCATCATCACGTCTTACCCCATATCTAAAAACAACAATAACTTTATTAGCAACAAAAAGCAAAAAAAATAATAAATAAACAAATGATTCTTTAAAAAATAAAAAATAAATAATATAAACAATGTGGAACAAGTGATTGTAACGATCCAACTGGATTTCTGTTCACACAATATCCAAATATTGACAAAGTAAGATTAAATTCTATATACTGTATAGACATTAAAATAATGTTTAAGAATTAATTAAATCCTAAAAATATTCTGAAAGAACAACTCCCATGATGGAATATAGCAAACATATAAATAAGCATATACTATACTAACATGAAGACTATAATTAGAGTCAGCCTAAATGTATATACCCATTAAAAGATGCATGAAAGAATCCGTATTGGATTATCAACAATTTCACTAAATATATTAAAATACATAGACCAGGTTATATAACACCGGTCCATATGCTGTCTATGTAAAGTTAATTAAAGAATTACATTTATATTAAACATATAACCTTATTCATATATTGATATGATCACAATTAATGGGTATACTATTGAATCTAGAGTATCAAAAAAACACGTGTGTAAAATGAACAATAAATCTATTCTTGCACTATTAGAATGAATGTAATTTAAACATAATGATGTTTCATATGAATAATATAGCTGGAAAATTGTCCATACACAAACTAATCACATGGTAGCAACCGAAAAACTGTATCTATACCTATGGAAAAGTCTGCTTCTGCATAGTAACCATCAAATATCCACTCAGAGCACAGACAATACATCCAGTGATCTAAATATATACCGTATATGAATATAAATAAACTTTCCTATCAGAAAAATACAAACTGTTCCACAACCGTGTACAATACCAAACTCCATCAGATGATATGGATTAAGAATCAGTGTCAGGCAAATACTTTAAATAAGGATAACGGAAAATGTATATCTTAGCAAAATAATATAAGATGATGCATTTTTACAATGCATCACCTTATCTTATCTTATTTTGCTCTAAGATATACATTTTCCATATCTTATTTAAGTAAGAAGAAGGAACCTGATGACAATTTTCAGCTATTTTTCATATGAAAATCATTATGTTAAATACATTCATTCTAATAGTGCAAGAATAGATTTATTGTTCGTTTTACACACGTGTTTTTGTGATACTCTAAATTCAATAGTTGTAAGGAATCGGGGAACGCGTCCCTTGCGGCGCGCTCCCTCCTTACCTCCTGCTATACAGCCTTCAGCTCCAAAGAACCTGAGACCGTGTCCTCCGCGGCATGCTTCCTCTCTGCCCCATGCTGTGCAGTCTCCAGCGCACCTTACAGAGCGCGCGCGCACACGCAGGGCTTTCAAGGATTCCATGGAGCTTGGCTCCGCCCATCCGCTTGCAACGCACAGTCATCCCGGGGGGGCGCGCACACGTGACACGCGTGCACCGCTCCCTAGCTGCGTGTCAACTCTAATCACCCTCACCTGTCTCCTGCACTGTC
Source organism: Ascaphus truei (assembly GCA_036426205.1). NCBI lineage: Eukaryota > Metazoa > Chordata > Amphibia > Anura > Ascaphidae > Ascaphus > Ascaphus truei. The sequence goes on along the minus strand of CM071569.1, from coordinate 240,596,170 downwards.
TACAGCCTATACCTGCCTCTGTTGTATCAACCTTGCTCCTCCTCACTTTCCATTGGTCTTCCCTCACTTTATATACTCAGCCATTCCACTCATTCTTGGCTGAGCATGTAGTCATAGGTGACTTGTGTTTCCACTCTCTCTGTGCCCGCCTGTTCCTATTCTGTGTGTACTTGTCGTTGCTGCTTGTTGCTGTGTACCGACCCGGCCCGGCAGACTTGGACCATTCTCTGGATACTGACCCCGGCTTGCCTCTGACCTTCGCTATTCCCCATCCCTGACACGGCTAACGGACACTCGATACTACTCCTGGCTCAAACCCTAGACCATGGCACTCTGGATCCGACTATCCAATGGCAATTACCTACGACCTCGGCGATGTACTACGACTAACCACTCTCTCCAATCCAGACCCGACGATCTTGACTATCCACCCTCCAGGTTTGCCGCTGCTGTGGGTGCACAGTCTAATACTTTCCCACCTCAGTACCGGAGTCCTGCCTTGTTCGTGGTGAGCGCAAGCGTTACAATAGTATACCATTAATTGTGATCATATCAATATATGAATAAGGTTATATGTTTGATATAAATGTTATTCTTTAATTAACTTTACATATATATGGACCGGTGTTATATAACCTGGTCTATGTATTTAAATACTTAGTGAAATTGTTATAATCCAATACGGATTCTTCCATGCCTCTTTAATGGGGTAATACATTTAGGATGACTAATTATAGTCTTCAGTTAGTATATGCTTATTTATTATTGATATGTCCATCATGGGAGCTATTTTTTCAGAATATTTGTAGGATTTAATTAATTCTTAAACATTATTTTAATGTCTAACCCCAGTAGTTAGTTATTTGTTTATTTATTTAATTTCATAGTCAGCGTGTGCCTGCATTTCGTTGACACTCGTGAAGTGATGTGCGTTCACACAGTTCATCCGTGAATTCAACCTTATTAGTATGACTGCTGTGTCTGGCAGCTTTATGATGCAGTGCATGTACTAATATTATCACTACATGTGCCAGCTTTATCATTCAAGCACTCTCACTCCAACACACTTAAGTCTCTATTGTAGTGCGCAGTGCTGGTAATTTAGCAAGGAAGCTGGATATTTAATCCGTTGGCCACCCACTTGTGAACATTTATATACTCCTACTACTTGGTCTCACCGTTGCTCCAGAGGGGTTAATACCCTGACTCTTAGCATCCTCTGTCCTCTATATCCCACCAACATTAAGTGGTCAACTGGGATAGTATGACTTTATAATTGACGACACGGATGCCTGATAGCGTTGATTTAATATAATTTTAATTCACATTACACATTACTTTGGTAATATATGTTTTAAGTAAATTTATTAAAAGTTAACTTTTATACCTGGTGGTGTGCATTTAAGTGAATTCTTTTAGGGGGCACATCCAATTTGTGTTTCCCCTTCACCTTTTCTGAATGTCTATATATAGAATTTAATTTTACTTTGTCAATATTTGGATATTGTGTGAACAGGAATCCATTTGGATCGTTACAATCACTTGTTCCACATAGTTTTTTATTATTTTTTTTTTTTTAAAGAATCATTTGTATATTTATTATTTTTTTGCATTTTGTTGCTAATAAAGTTATTGTTGTTTTTAGATATGGGGTAAGACATGATGACGCCTATGACGTCATTGTTTCTTTGTGTATGGCGCGAGATACGTATTTACTTCCGGGTTCGCCAAGTACACATATACCCAGTGTTTGAGATTAATTATAGCATACAAACGGGTGAATCATCTGATTAACCCTCCAGGCGCTCAGAGTATAGCAAAGTCCTGCTGGTAAAAGATAAGATAAATCTTCTAGACCCAGGCCAAACACAACCTTAGTATAGTGAGATGAAGCATGTAATCATTCCCCCCAGCCGGCTCGCCGTGAGCACTATGAGGTTGGGACATGGGAAACTCACGTGTAAATCCTTGTAGTAGGTTGTAGAGCCTGTGCGGGTCTTCCCAGTATGGTGTGTCTGCTTCTCCCGGCCGAAGTCAGGGTGTCTCCGCTCGTGTTCTTGCCTCTTCACCGCCAACCCGATACCCGCGGACGCGGAGGGTGGTCACCTGACCGGCGGCTTGGATAGTACTTCCTGATGACGTCACGGTAGACTCGGTGCAGGAAACCGCAAGCCAGCAGGAACTCAGCGTGCAGACGCTTGATGCAGCAATATGAATGAACTTCTCCAAGAGAGAAAGATGCGTCGCACAGCACAAAAGTAGATGAAGGCTGATGTGGGTTAAAAAGTAAGCTTTATTGCACAAGGTGCAAGCGAGTCCTCTTGACGCGTTTCAGCCTGGAAGGCCTTTGTCAAAAGAGTGATGACGCCTATGACGTCATTGTTTCTTTGTCTATGGCGCGAGATACGTATTTACTTCCGGGTTCGCCAAGTACACATATACCCAGTGTTTAAGATTAATTACCACACTTTGATAAAGCTCTCCCGAGCGAAACATGTCAGTGTGATCTACCATTCGTGAATAAATCGCTTTTAGTTCACCCTCCTTTGCTGGATGATTTTTGTGGTGTGGCGCTTCTTGGCTTCCGGACAAATTTCTCTCTTCACATAACACATTGAGACTTCTCTCCTCTGGTGTCCTCCAGGAGTCTGGGGTCTGGAAGCTTCTACAGCTCCTTTTATACCCCTGAGTTATGTCACTATCCTTCCCCTGTAACTGGACAAGATGCAGACATCCCTAGACAATAGGATCTTCCCGCCGCAGGTGCCAGTCCCAGCAATTTGGAAATCTGGGGACTTAAGAAGTCACCTCTATGTTAGTAATATCTCATTTATCGTGGACATTCTGGTTTATATTGGAGGTTTTTCTATGCGCTGGGACATATATGACTTATATTTTGTTCTCTAGATAGAGTTATAGAGTTATATGCAGACATAAGTGAAAAAAGTGACAACAGCGCTCTAACACACCCTAAATGTAAAATACACAATATAACCACACATATGTGAATAATAAACAATAATAGTGATATTCGTGCTTAAATAACAATATAGGGTTTAAATAACCAAATAGTGAATAAAAGACTTAGAAACAAACTGCAACCCTTGAAAAAGACTGTTCCACTCGTCTTGCATCAGGTGATCTTCCAAAAAATCAGGGGAGCTTGTCTCGTAGCCATAAAAATAAAAAGAACATTACATAGTGCAATAATGTTTTAAATCAGTGATTTGTGCAAAAAAGGCTCAAAAATGACTACTCACATTAAAGTAATCAAATTCGGGCAGTCATCCAACTTAAGGGGTGGATGCACCCTGTGTATATGCAGCAGCCACCAGCCCCCAACCTCCAAGGAAAAAAGAAGAGACCATATAGTGCAGATGTATTATATTAAAACAGGGAATACAAAAATGAAGGCTTACACTTCATATGATCGGGGTAGGCAGTATTGAATTGTGGATAACGGGTGCTCAGCTGGTCGCGATCCTCTGAGTTCCTTGCTCTCCTCTGCTCAACCGGAAACACTCGCGTCCACGCCGGGGCTCCTGTCACGTAACTTCCGGTGCAGTGGGAACCTCCGGATCTGGTGGTAGGAGTGGATCTTCGGTGTTCTTCCTCTCTGGTGTGGGCTGAAACACTCTACGCGTTTCGCCGTTACTTCTTACGGCTTTGTCGGGAGTATCTATTGGCTGCTAGACTGGGTATTAAATACTCTAAACCCCTCCCTCTTAGTTATATTCTATTGGCCAATCAATGTGACGTCATAGGTAAACAGAGCGGGTGGGCGTAGCTTATTACATACACCTCCTTTCTTTTAAAAAAGAGGCAGAATTTACACACATAGTTGCCTAATGTGGCAGATAAATGGAAACAACCTCCTTTCTTGATCTCAAAAAAGGGGCACAATTTATACATATATTAGCCTAATGTGGCATATAAACAAACAAAGTATCGGCATAATAAAATTATATAAAAATTTATATAAAAGATTTAAAATTATATAAAAAATTAAAACGCTTAACTATCCTAATCTAGAGTTAACTTTATTTACGACGATTGTGGTATTTCTCAAAAGAAAAGGAGACATAAAAGAAAAGTTAACAATTTTTATACTGAATCTCTATTAAAATTTGTCAAAAAAGAAAAACAATGAATTTTACCCTTATAGTTTTATTGAAATTCTTTTCACTATTTCTCTCGTGTACATAAATTTTCCTATTAAATTCCGTGCTAGTCAGGGCACTTTTTATATTACCCGGATTATACTTCTGTCCAAGAATCTGTTTTCCATATCTTAGATGTTCTCAAAGACATTAAATCTGTGCAATAACGTTCTAAATTGGTCATATGGCACATTGCTTAACCAACTAGGATGGTGACTACTAAGGGCAAGATGTAATATTACTGTCAACGCCTGTAGAAGGTTTTAGTTTTCAACATCCTTCTTCCACAAAGATAGAAAATCAAGGACAGATACTATAGTTACATGTAAATTTTGGTTGGAATCATTATCGTTAATATATTCAATAAGTCGAAGAGACTTGCTTCTTCACCTCTCAAAACAAAAAATACCATCATCGATGAAACGCCGCCATAGGACCAAATTTGCACCCAGTTCAGGATAGACCAAATATGTCTTTCTTCCATATCCCATGAATAAATTCGCATAGCTGGGTGAAATTTGGTACCCATGGCTGGTTCCACGCTGCTGTAAATAAATGTATCCTCAAACCAAAAATAATTATTTCGTAAAATAAAAAGGATACTGTCTAAAATAAAATTAGCGTGTTCTTGGGATAAGTCTTTTGTCTTTTGACTAGCACTCTATCTATAGCCTCAAATCCCTGAATATGTTCTATCGATGTATATAATGAGGTGACATCCCCAGTAACTAAAAAAGCAATTATTCATTCTTGATTTCTCAAAATCTTCCAGTATATCAGTGGTATCTTTTAAATGTGACTTAAGCCTCGGTACATATTTCTGCGAGATAAATATCATATAGACGAATTATGTAAGTTGGATAAGATTAAGAATCAATACCGGCAATGATGGCCTATCGGAGGGTAATGAGGCTTTATAGTAGTTTTGGAAGATAGTAGAATTTGGTCTTATAGGGTTTTCTTTCCACAAAAAATTATATTCTTGCTCTGACAATATTCATACATTCTACCTGATCTAATAATAACTTCAATTTTTCCTTAAATTCACAGGTAGGATCTTTTGACAATGATTTATATGTCATTATCTTCAAATTCTAGTTTGATTCTTTATAATAGTCGCATCTATTTAGATAGCTACCCCACCCTCCTTGGCAGCCTGTTATAACTATATCTCTATTTTCTTGTTAAATCTTTAAGAGCTTTCTCGTTTCATTTTATTTAGATTATGGAGTATCTTTGCTCTTTTTTCGTTAATTCTTCAAAAGTCTTTCATAATCAGCTGTGAAAAAACATCTACATTTTTTTCCTTTTACATGTTTAGGATAGAATGTCGATGGAAGTTTAAAGCCTGAAGTTTTAGATAAAGCTGTGTATATGCTTCTTCCATATCGTTTCTTTAGTCTTTTTATTTAGTTTTTTGTGGTTTTAATTTCTACTTCTTGTTTCTGAAAAAATCTCTTGATAATGAGTTTCTTGAATTTTTGAGCGTCACATAAAAGTCCAAAGTTATTTGGGCCCACGTAGGCAAACTTTAGACCTTTAGAAATAAGACTTTCTTCAGATTTTGTTAAAAATTTCGACTTAGATTAAAAATGTGTCTTTACTTTGTCATCTTCTGGCATATCTTGGTTTTCTTCTCACTCTCTTCTTCTGATCTTCCTCTTCTTGCTTTTTGGTCTTGCTCCATCAGTGGTGGAAACCGATTTGAGGAAGACCCTTCCCCTTAAAATTCCCGTACTTCTTCTAGGTGATTATCTGAGCAAACAAGTTTTCCTTTCGTTGCTTCTCTCCTATTCTGCTCTTTGTTGCACACCTATCTCCTACATAAGTATTTATCTGACTGTATGTTCTTTTTGAGTTTTTTCTTGATATCTCCCTGTTTTATCTGAATTTAGAAGGCACGTTTCCTTGTTTTATGGAGATCCTTGATCCCTTTTCAGTATTTCTCCAATTACCTCTTTCTTGATTTGCTTGTAGATATTTTCTGTTTCTCATCTCTCGTTCTCTATCTCTATTTCCTCAATATCATTATGAATCTTTGTGACTTAGCTCTATTATTCTGTTCTTTTTTTTGAAGTTTTTTGAAAGTTTTTTTGAAAAAATATTCTCTTAATAGGTTTTCTAGGTGCCCATGAATATAGTCCTCCTTATCCCTTTTATATTTTTTACTTTATTTATTAGAATGAGTTCTTTCTCAATTTATCAATTTTGGCCGTAATTTTTTGTCCTTTTCTTTTAAGGAAGCTGTTTCTGCCAATGTACCAATCCTTTCTTGAATTGTATCTAATCGGTATTAATTTCAATCAGATGGTTTTTTTTGTTGTTAATTATAAGGCCCCATAATAAATCGAGAGCTTTTTTTCTAGATTTGGTACCATTTTCCAAAATGATTCATCCTCCAAGTCAAAAGAAGGATCTATATAACTCTCAACCCTCTTGGAATTCTAACCACTTAGAAGGGATGTTCTGTGAAAGTTAGACCAACAGAATTTTTTGGTTCGAGTCTCTTATGATCAGTATTTCGTAGATCGGTATTCCCTTATTGAATACCCGCAGTACTTACTGCTGTGCAAGCTTGGTGTGTCTTCAGGAGCCTAGCATAGCTCAGCTTGGGGAAACCTGGCGGTACATAATATCATTTTTTAACATCTCCGTAGGCTGCAACGCCGCTTACACCGGGAGGGATCCCAGGCAGAGATCTGAGTGGAGATTCTTTGAGGCCTCACACGGAAACACCACACAACGCGTATCTACGAATATTAAAACAGGACTGGACTTTACTGCTGCGTTGAACATTTCATATATATCACGCATATACATCATAACATCATAACATCTAAACAATCATGCCGCCACGTGAGGGCGTAAAACACTTACGTTTGCGTGTTGTTCACCGCGCCTTAACTAGAGTCACGTGTACGGACTTACACCACTACTAGGCGTACACGGCGGACGAACCACCTCTAGGGTCTACGTATTGTTGGAAGCTATCTACCACCGCATAGTGGAGACTCCCACACCGTTTTTTACCCATCCCTGTGTACTTAGTAACCCCCACACATCAATGTCTCGTGCCCCAAAGTTCAAATTACCTATCGGAAATGTGTATGTGTGACTGCGCAGCCCACGTATTGGTGGAAGGGGCTGGGTTGGGTGCCACGGGTGAGTTGCAGTGTTACCTCGCCGGGCTCCAGCCACGGGTACCAGCGATATAAATCCGCACGATCTGGTCTCTTTCTCCACACCTGTTCGTGGGTTGAAATAAAAGTCCCACGCGCACAACAATTTGTAACTCCTAGCGCAGGGTCTCTTGGTGGTGTTTGAGCCCAGATAACCCAAACTCTCACCGGGCTGCACGCTTAACACTGTTCCCTGACTATTAAACCAATTAATGTGGCCAGCGCTGTTACCTATCGCAAGTGGCTGTCCCTAGATGCTCCACAAGGGATAGGTTGGCTCAGACTACACTGGCGACCTTGGGGCGCACCTGTCTGGGCCTAAGCGAGAGGGTCACCTGTAAACCCCTGACATCCACCTCTTACCCCTAGTGGTCCGGATCCTGAGTGAACTGCGTAGCTGCCAAACTCCGCGAAAATGTATCTAACTGAGGAGCAGGGGAATCCAGCTTCCGATTGGCTCTCATGCGCCGTAGTTGCTTGTCTCAACCTGTGCAACCCTGGGCGGTCGTTGTCCTTCCCGCCTTGATCGTGTTGTCGCGAGAGCTGTATCTGGAGCTCTCGCGCTAGCTGACCATCCCGCTAATGGCTTTTGAGCTGACCTTGCAAATAGCGCGCATGTTGCCCGCTAGTCCGCCGGGACCCTAAGACGCGATAGCTCTTGGCTCGCTCGGAAGGCTCTAATTGAATCTACGCAAGGTTTCCCCTTGCTTTCGGTTCCCTGGCAACGCCAGCCCTGCATTCCTTACTAAGCACACGTATCCGGCTCCTGGAGCAATACAACCACGAGCCTTTTGTCGGCATAACGGGGGGAGGAGGTTGGTGTGAATCTTTGGTGAAGGGGGGGGTCGATTGCGCGAGGGTTGGGACCTAGACTACATACCTCCTCCTCGGTGATGAATGAAAACCCACAACGACACCCTCGCTGGGATAAATAAACTAAACCGTACAGAAATTATATTAATTAAAAGCATCAAATATACAAACTTAGCACACAGGTAACTCCGTAACGAGATGCATAACTCGTGGAGCCATCCCAATCCACGACTGTATCTTATTTACGAGAAACACTGCTGAGCATCATATGGAGGTGCCCCATTTGATGCGTAAGTAACCTTAGTGGCGGTGGTACCTAACTCTTGAATCCGTCGGATTTGTATCTCGACAACTCCTCGCGGGGAGAGTAATAAGCATAGTCCTGAGGCCTAGCCTCTCCCTTGAGGGGAAGAAATGTCTCTGGGGTACAAAAACACTGACTTGGGATCCAAAGGCTGGCCTGCTTGGTGCCACATCTAGTAGGGTTGGCCTCGGGGCACCTTTACAGTATAGATCCTTCGAGGGAGATTTAACTCCTTCTGCGGGTGTCCCTTTGAGAGGGTCACTCCATAGGGTTTTCTTCCGGGTTCAGAGATGGAGTCTCTGTTAGTTTACTTGGCTCTTGCACCCACTCTGATAGATCAGAACTACCGTTGATCGGTTGGCCTGTATTATGCTTTCGTCTTATCTCCACTTGGGGGATGGAGGAGAAGGTGATTACGAGCCAAACCTTTACCCGGCCATCGGTCTGTCTCTGATGACGATTCCCAAACCGGTCGAGGCCAGGCATCTGGATCACTCAGTTTATACGCCATCATTCGCCAACGGTCCGCCAAATTTATGTTTGTCGGGGATTTCCCAAATACGAAGTTTTAAGTAAAAGTAAACACGCATACCCCAGGGACGTAACTCTCGATACTTGATTTTATTGTTCACAACGCTCTTTTACCAGCATCATTTTAGTTTGTCGTAGAAGTATTTAGAGTCTCAGTTGTGGGTAAAGCATGTTGCAGACTGTACTTTTAGCCATTTGCACGTTACTTATAAAGAGTGGTATTGAATATCCCGCCGTTGATACTCGGAGACGCACATCTAATGGAGAAGTCGTGCACTCCCGCCCACAACATGCGGAAGTACGGAGGGATGAGAACCCCCGTGCACTCATGGCCGGAGATACAGTTGTCACGCCGGGTTGCTACAAAAGTATTTACATGACGACTCTCCATTTTCGGTTTTTCTGCATTCCCTTCAGGGTTCCAAGCTGGTCCAACAGGGTCCTGTTGAACGTTCAGGTCAGCAATCCCCCTTCAGGGTGGTGTTACGCGTCGTCCGGGATTTGGCGAGTGAGCAGTTAAGTAATTCTCGGATCAGAGTACTCTCAAAATCTCGCCCTTGGTCGGAGTGAAGTCGGTTTGAAAGACCGATACACAGGAAGTCCATACACACCAGGTCCATTGGACCAGAACTCTATAGATGGGCCATGGGAGCTGCTCGGGTAGGCAACGTCTTGCGTTGAACGCATCGGGAACAACGGCGGCAGTGTTGTTCCACCGCTTCCCGCATCTTAGATGGAGATCGTAGATGGAGGTGGAGAAGGGGAGAAGCGAGATAGAGAGAATGAGATGAGATGATGGTAAGAGAGAGGAAAAGGGGAAATGGAGAAATCGGAGAGAGAGAAGTTCTTAGTGAAAACCAGGTCTAAGTAGTGGCCATCCTTGTGGGTGCTGGCTGCAGTCCACTGTTGAAGGCCAAAAGAAGAGGTTAGAGAAAGAAAGCGGGAAGCCCAAGGGAGAGAGGGGTCATCAATGTGGCAATTGAAGTCCCCAAGGAGAAGACCAGGGGAGTCTGAGGAGAGGAAGAAAGAGAGCCAGGATTCAAAGTGAGAGAGAAAGGCAGAAGGGGGATTAGTCACATATGTGTGGTTATATTGTGTATTTTATATTTAGGGTGTGTTAGAGCTCTATTGTCACTTTTTTCACTTAGTTAATTTGTTTCAAAATCAGTAAGCTGCTCCATCCCTACAAACATGGAAGAAGCAGATATAGACAGTAGTTTTGCCAACATTTTCTCAAGGAGACTGTTGTGGACTGCTGACTTCAACAGTATTCTAAATATAGATAATGCTCCCATTGTAGGAGATGAGAATATTCTAGAAGTAGAATTTGAAAAGTTGGAAAAACTACTGATCAGAGATACCAAAAAATTCTGGAATCTAACTTTCACAGAACAATACCTTCTAAGTGGTAGAATTCCAAGAGGGTTGAGGTTATATAAAGATCCTTCTTTTGACTTGGAGGATGAATCATTTTTGGAAAAATGGTACCAAATCCTAGAAAAAAGCTCTCATGATTTAATGGGCCTTATAATTAAACAACAACAAAAAACATCTGATTGAAATTGATACCGAGGTAGATACAATTCAAGAAAGGATTGGTACATTGGCAGAAACAGCTTCCTTTAAAGAAAAGGACAAAAAATTACAGGCCAAAATTGATAAAATTGAGAAAGAACTCATTCTAAATAAAGTAAAAAATATATAAAAGGGATAAGGAGGACTATATTAATGGGCTACCTAGAAAACCTATTAAGAGAAATATTTTTCAAAAAAAACTTTCAAAAAAACTTTCAAAAAAAGAACCAGAAAAGAGGTAAGTCAAAAGATTCAAATAATGATATTGAGGATAAGAGAGAGATAGAGAAAGAGAGAGAGAAACAGAAAATATCTGACAAAGCAAATCAAGAAAGGGGTAATTGGAGAAATACTGAAAGGGAGAAAAGATCTCCAGTAAAACAAGGAAACGTGCCTTCTAAATCTTCAGATAAAACAGGGAGATATCAAGAAAAAACTCAAAAAAGAACATACAGTCAAGATAATACTTACGTAGGAGATTCAGATAGGGCAAATAGAGCAGAAAGGAGAGAAGCAAGAAAGGAAAACTTGTTCTCAGATAATGCACCTAGAAGAGAAGACAGGGATTTTTTAGGGGAAGGGTCTTCCTCAAATCGGTTTCACCCACTGATGGAGAAAGACCCAAAAGCAAGAAGAGGAAGATCAGAAGAAAGAGAGGGAGAAAGAAACCAAAGATATGCCAGAAAGATGACAAAGTAAAGAACAGCATTTTTAATCTAAGTTCTAAAATTTTAACAAAATCTGAAGAAAGTCTTATTTCTAAAGGTCTAAAGTTTGCCCCTACAGTGGGCCCAAATAACTTTGGACTTTTTATTGACGCTCAAAAATTCTTAAGAAAACTCATTATCAAGAGATTTTTTCAGAACAAAGAAGTAGAGATTAAAACACAAGAAAACTTAAATAAAAAGACTAAAGAAAACGATATGGAAGAAGCAGATACACAGCTTTATCTAAAACATTCAGGCCTTAAACTTCCATCGACATTCTATCCTAAACATGTAAAAGGAAAAAATGTAGATGTTTTTTCACAGCTGATTATGAAAGACTTTGAAGAATTAACGAAAAAAGAGCAAAGATACTGCCATAATCTAAATAAAAATGAAAGAGAAGCTCTTAAAGATTTAACAGAAAATAGAGATATAGTTATAAAACAGGCTGACAAGGGAGGGGGGGTAGCTATCTTAAATAGATGCGACTATATAAAAGAATCAAATAGAATTTGGAAGATAGTATGACATATAAAAAATTGTCAAAAGATCCTACCTGTGAATTTAAGGAAAAATTGAAGTTATTATTAGATCAAGGTAGAATGTATGGAATATTGTCAGAGCAAGAATATAATTTTTTGTGGAAAGAAAACCCTATAAGACCAATATTCTACTATCTTCCAAAACTACATAAAAGCCTCATTAACCCTCCAGGTAGGCCCATCATTGCCGGTATTGATTCTTTAACATCAAATTTATCAGCGTATATTGATATTTATCTCCAGAAATATGTACCGATGCTTAAGTCACATTTAAAAGATACAACTGATATACTGAAGATTTTGGAAAATCAAGAATGGAATGAAGATTGCTTTCTAGTTACTGGGGATGTCACCTCATTATATACATCGATAGAACATATTCAGGGATTTGAGGCTATAGATAGAGTGCTAGCAAAAGACAAAGACTTATCCCAAGAACACGCTAATTTTATTTTAGACAGTATCCTTTTTATTTTACGAAATAATTATTTTTGGTTTGAGGATACATTTTATTTACAGCAGCGTGGAACCGCCATGGGTACCAAATTTGCACCCAGCTATGCGAATTTATTCATGGGAATATGGGAAGAAGACTATATTTGGTCTATTCCTGAACTGGGTGCAAATTTGGTCCTATGGCGGCGTTTCATCGATGATGTTATTTTTGTTTGGAGAGGTGAAGAAGCAAGTCTTCTTAGACTTATTGAATATATTAACGATAATGATTCCAACCTAAAATTTACATGTAACTATAGTAGACATTCTGTCAACTTCCTTGATTTTACTATCTTTGTGGAAGAAGGATGTTTGAAAACTAAAACCTTCTACAAGGCGGTTGACAGTAATAATTACATCTTGCCCTCTAGTAGTCACCATCCTAGTTGGTTATGCAATGTGCCATATGGCCAATTTAGAAGAGTAAGACGTAATTGCACAGATCTTAATGTCTTTGTGGAACAATCTAAGATATTGGAAAACAGATTCTTGGACAGAATGTATAATCCGGGTAATTTAAAAAGTGCCCTGACTAAAGCACGGAATTTGAATAGGGAAAATGTATTGTGCACAGAGAAAAATAGTGAAAAAGAATTCAATAAAACTAATAAGGGTAAATTCAGTTTTTCTTTTTTGACAAATTTTAATAGAGATTCATATAAAATTGTTAACATCATAAAGAAGCATTGGCACATTGTACGGAATGACACGATATTGGGTGACATGGTTCCTGAAGTGCCGACGGTTATATTTAGAAAGGCCAATAGTTTGAAGAATCATCTGGCTCCGAGCTCGTTACCTAAAATAAAAGAAAATGTAGAAAATAATTGGTTACCTAAAGTTAAAGGTTGTTATGGATGCACAGTATGCAAAGCTTGTAAATACAGGGCAATGGAAAATGTACATTCACTTCCCATGTGACAAAAGAAAAATATTACATAAAACATCATGTCACCTGCAGAACTGATTATGTAATCTATATGATCACATGTCCATGTGGATTACAGTATATAGGAAAAACTTCTAGAGATGTACGAATTAGAATTCTAGAACACCTAGGAAACATTAGAAGGGGGGTTAATACGCATCTCTTGTCAGAACATTTCATTAAATATCATCAAGGAAATCCCACAGGGCTGACATTTACGGTCCTAGAAAAAGTTCTACCCCATTGGAGGGGAGGGGATCGCAATGTCCAGCTAACAAAAAGAGAGACCTATTGGATTTTCACATTGAAAACCCTAACCCCTGGGGGACTCAATGTGGATATCGAATTGGGAGTGTTTCTTTAAGGGTCTGTATATCTGATATATTGAGATCTTTTGCGATGTTATAATTATATTATCTGTGATATTACATTAATTGTGTTTTCTTTTATGTCTCCTTTTCTTTTGAGAAATACCACAATCGTTGTGAATAAAGTTAACTCTAGATTAGGATTGTTGAGCTTTTTAAATTTTTTATATAATTTTAAATCTTTTATAAAAATGTTTATATAATTTTATTATGCCGATACTTTGTTTGTTTATATGCCACATTAGGCTAATATATGTATAAATTGTGCCCCTTTTTTTGAGATCAAGAAAGGAGGTTGTTTCCATCTATCTGCCACATTAGGCAACTATGTGTGTAAATTCTGCCTCTTTTTTAAAAGAAAGGAGGTGATAATGTGTATATCAAGGTGGGACTCCATTTTGTTTGCTATATAACCATTTCTCTATAACCATTATGTACTAACATTTTAAATCTCAGAAACTAACTAAATGCCAAATGTCATACGTAATTGTGTCTTCAAGTCAGATGTGAGAAAGTGACCTCTCACCCAGTTAATGCCAACTGAACTCTGTTTGTTCAGACTTATTTAGCTCTGTAGAAACAGGAAATGTCGCCAGCCATGCTGAGCATGACTTCTACGAATGTCTTACACAATATACT
>CM071569.1:240513479-240581765 GCA_036426205.1 Ascaphus truei | reverse complement strand
CATTTTTGAGCCTTTTTTGCACAAATCACTGATTTAAAACATTATTGTACTATGTAATGTTCTTTTTATTTTTATGGCTACGAGACAAGCTCCCCTGATTTTTTGGAAGATCACAAGATGCAGACATCCCTAGCCAATAGGATCTTCCCTCCGCAGGTGCCAGTCCCAGCAAGTTATGGAACTAAGGAGGGGTTGGTCACCTTACAGGGACTGTTCAATAACATAAAATACGCTACCAGGAATTGGTTACAGTTAGCTGGGTTCTTCCCTAAACATAAACTTGTAAACTCACTATTAACCCATGCTACGGTCAATAGTAATCCTACTAGGGGGGTTACACCTACATCATATTTTAGCCAAAATATGTAACTAGAGATCCCATCTTTTGAAGTTAGAAATATGAAAGTGTTAATGGCATTGTTTTGCAGGCCTTATGCAGTCCGTTGAATAAAAAAAGGAGATAATACACAGTAAATTATATTTAAATTGCAGGCTTTTAAACAGCATAGTGGATTAGAATGATTTATTTTTGCTCTTATTTATAATTTGTTTTTATAAGTAAGAAATAGATTGAGAGTTACCACTAGTTTTCAACTATGTCCTTGGCACAGAGTTATGATGACAATACATGATTACATTAAATGAATAGGGTTATACATTATTTTACGGACAAGGTCACACTCCAACGGTATTCCCATAGAAACTATAAAATTGGACATCACTATGCATTGGGTGAGCTTGCCAAACTATGGATTATGACAGGGGTGCGCAAAGTGGTGGGTGTGAGTTTTTTTGGGGGGGGCGTGGCTGTTACAGAGGCCCCACGCTTCCCCGAAGGCATTTAAAATAAATGCCGGGGATCGCGCGAGGCCTGTGTAAGTTTTAATTTACCTTGAGTTCTAGCGTCGCATCTCCACGGCAACTGGTGTCAAATGACGCCGCGGGGTCACATGACCCCACATGGTCATTTGACGACGGAGCCATGCGGGGGAGGGGGTGGGGCGCAAGCCGGGGAGAGAGGAGACAGGGGGGCGCATGCGGGAAACTTTGCGCACCCCTAGATTAGGAAACAGTAAATTAGTTATTAAAAAGCTTTGCAAGTGGTAAGCGAATGCATTGATTAAAGCAGCAACCCCACCTAAATATTATTTTTATTAAGTTTATCTGAACCGGGAAACCCACCAGTTCCTGAGATATTTGCCAATTTTTATGTACTGGTGACTTTCTATTGGTTACTGGAGCAAGCCTTGACCTTGTGGCCATTTTCTGTCCACCAGGCAAGCATTCTTTCCCAGTGTGACAATACAGTTCAGCGATCAGAAACATGGGGAACTCCGAACGCTGAGGGACCACGGATGCGCTGATTTATTGCCGCTTTAATGCTGGACTTGCTAAAATGTGGATGCAAGAACACGTTAAGACATTAGAATGTAGTATTAGCAATCTAATCACCTGAGGTAACCGGGTGAACGCAGCATAAATGGTAACAATGATTAATTAACAGAACATCCCACAATTCTTAGCAAATAATGAATTTCAAATTCTTCAGTAGGCTCCCAAACGACACGTCTTACCACACATTAAATTGTTTCTCTGCAAGCTGTGGTGTCTAATATAAGAAATGTATCACTCACGTTTCTTACATTTATTGCAGATTTGTAGCCAGACTGATTTGCATATCCTCAGCCATTTTTATGACATAGAGAAAAATAACAGCACCAGAGACAGAACGTAATACATCTCTTTCCAATATATGCATTGAGAAACTATTTTATAACTCATCCTACTACCCTTGCTATATGGACAACTCTTCATAGTGCAATGGTGGGTAAGGTGCTGGATACACTATCCCAGTGATTCCCAAATAGGGTTCCGTGGAACCTTGGGGTTCCTTGAAGCAGTCTCAGGGGTTCCTCCTACAGACTATGGACTCCCTCCCTGAGCCCGCTCGCTCTCAGGACTGCAGGGTAGGAGTGCGCTCTAGCAGTGTGACACGGCACATCCAGTGCCTGCTGCTAGCTAGAGCGAGTGCGCGCAGTCCTGCCTGCTCTGCCATTATGCTGTCCGCCGTCGCCTCCTCCTCCGGCAACCGAAGGATACCAGTCTCTCCTCCCGCCTGAGGTAGGCATATTGGGGGGTGGGGGAGATGATATGAGATCCAGAGTGGCAGAGGGTGATGTGAAATGCGGAGGGGGTGGGTGATGTGAGATACAAGGGGAGGGGGAGCGATGTGAGATGCAGGGGGGGAGATGTGAGATGCAGGGGGGGTGATGTGAGATGCATGGGGGGAGAGTGAGATGCATGGGGTGGTTATATGAGGATGATGATGATGAGGGGAACTGCGGGAGATATGAGGATGATAATGATGAGGGGTGCTGGGGGAGATATGAGGATGATGATGGGTGCTGGGTGAGATATATGAGGATGAGGATGATGAAGGGTGCTGAGGGAGATATACGAGGATGAGGATGATGAGGTGTGCTGGGGGAGATATATGAGGATGAGGATGATGAGGGGTGCTGGGGGAGATATGAGGATGATGATGATTTTACCCGTGCCGCCCGAATCTGTTTTCCTTGGAGCAGTTTGGTCCTTCTCACTTTACAAGTTTAATATGTATTGGCGGGGTATTTTTATTATGTATTGCGGGGTGGGGTTATATGTATTTAGGGGGTGAGGTTTTTTGGTATGTATTTTGTAGGGGGTATTAAGTGAGAGTGGGGTAATTAACGGAAGGTAGGGAGTGAGAGGAGAGGGGGAGGGAGGGAGTTTAGGAAAAGGGGGACTAAGTGAGACGCAGGGGATAAATACATGCGAGGTGGGAGGGGGGAGAGTGAATGAGATGGAGGGGAGAGAAATACATGGGTAGAGGGTGGGAAATAGAGGGGGCTCGTGAGGTGTGAAATTTTGTGATTTACCCCTGTCGAACCTAATATGTGTCAGCCAGATAGGGGTTCCCCGAGATTTTTCAAAATACTTCAATGGTTCCACCAAACAAAAAAGGTTGGGAATCACTGCACTGTCCTATAGGTTCAATTTCTGTCTATTTATTCCCAATTCATAATATAGACTCACTGGGACGCACACTTGTGGGGTGAATAAACAATAAAAACTGTTCAATTGCAGAAAGCATTAAGAAAAGAAAAAAACATACTACTGTAAATGCTTTAACTTTTCTACTGCTTGTGTGACCAGCAACCCAAACAATACCACTACTATAATTGTAATAAATTCCTCCTCACTGAAAGAAGAGGAGTATAATAATGGTAGTACAGTACTTCATTACATATTGCAACATGTTGTGGTGCAATGCCAGATCGGTCCACTGGAAAACAATGCAAAGTGTTTCTGACTGCTCTGGAAATTAAAGATTTTAAAATGCTGTCATTATAAAATGGTGCAATGATGGACAAAATCCACAAACTGCCCACAGAAAAAGAAAACAGAGGCTGCCACCATTGCAATAAGTATCTTCACCTGCATAGTTTCTTATACCCTTGAGCAGTATTCAGCAGGTACTGTGCCTATTTTGTGTTTCTGTACCAATTAAATAACAACTGCTCCTATTGTACCTACGGTAGTTCTTCTATCTAGTGTGTGAAGACAGCATTGCCTGTTTCTTGTGTTGGAAGCTTTGGCGTTTTAGCTAGGTTAGATTAGCAGCTAGGGGTTGATGATATACTTACTATCTATTCATTGGCCGGTGTGTCTGCCCCCCCCCCTGTGTCCCGCCCCTCCCCCACGGCTCTCATTGGCCCCCCAGAACACGCTCTCTCCTGCTATCTCCTCCCACAGGCCGCTCCCTTCCCCGGCTCTCACATCCTCCCGACTCTCAACCTTCCCCGGCGCTCTACCTCACACACACCGCTCCCTTCCCACGGCTCTCACCCTCCCCGACTCTCACCCTTCCCCTGCGATCCCCCCCCACCCTCTCCAATACAGAGCACGCTCTCTGAGGCTCTCCCCTCACATAGGCCGCTCCCCCAGCTCCCCATCCCCGAGAGCGCTCCTCCGGCTCTCTCCGCATCTCTCCGCCTCTCTCCGCCTCTCCCGTGCAAGGCACAGCACCTCCTCACCGGAGCGTCTCAGCCTCGCCTGGCCACTCTCTTCTTCTCCCTCTCTCCCTCCTGTCTCCCGCTGAGTCCCCCTGCCCCCGGGTATCAACCCAACCCTTGCACCACCGCCCGGCCACTCTCTTCTCCCTCTCAGTCCTGTTCTGTCTCCTGCTGAGTCCCCCTGCCCCCGGGTATCACCCCCACCGGATATTGCCCCCCTGCCCCCCCTGCCCCCGGGTGTCACCCCCCCCCACTGCCCCCTGTGTCGGTCCCCCCTCCCTTTCCCCGGTGCCCCCCTGTCACCTGCGTGTTCTGAGCCGTCCAGCAGCCTGGCGGTGCACGCACGAGCGGCTGCTCACGCTCCTCGGGCGGCTCACTGTCCTCCCGACACCGGCTTCACCGGCTCTCGGACGGAGGGGAAGCGCGGCGCGCCGTGGCCCTCCTGCGCCAACTCCAGGCTCCTCCCCCCTCGCTCCCAATGAGGAACTGAGGTGAAGCATGGCGCGGGCCCCCTGCCCCAGCCTGCCACTCTTGTCCCCCCCCGCCAACTTCCGGAACCCACCTCCTGCCCCAGCCAGATGCCACGGGATATCAGTGCCAGGAGGGGAACCGTCTACCGCCAGGAAACACCACCTGGTCAAGGTAAGTCACCCACTGTCACCCACCCACCGTCTCCCACCAACCCACTGTCACCCAGTCAAAGTCAACCAACCACCCACCCACCCTGTCACTCACTCACCCTGTAACTCACCCACCCACCCTGTCACTCACTCACCCTGTCACTCACTCACCCACCCACCCTGTCACTCACTCACCCTGTCACTCACTCACCCACCCTGTCACTCACCCACCCACCCTGTCACTCACTCACCCACCCACCCCATCACCCATCCTGTCACTAACTCACCCACCCACCCTGTCACTCACTCACCCACCCTGTCACTCACTCACCCTCCCACCCTGTCACTCACTCACCCACCCACCCTGTCACTCACCCACCCTCCCACCCTGTCACTCACCCACCCACCCTGTCACTCACTCACCCACCCACCCTGTCACTCACTCAATGTCAAGCAGCCACCCACCCTGTCACTCACTCACCCACCCACCCTGTCACTCACTCACCCACCCTGTCACTCACTCACCCTGCCCGGAGACCAGACCCGTCCCTAGACTGAGGTGGAAAGTATAATACCACGCACCCGCAGCAGAGGGGCGTGTCCGGAGTGTGGTTGATTCGTTGCCAGGCCAGGAGTCTTTAGTAAGGTAACCAAAGGTACTTGCCGTGTCCGGAGATAGAAGAATCGTGGTGATTGCCATAGCCGGGGGTCGAGGGTGCCAGAGGTCCGGGAGGTAGAGGAGCGAGCCGAGATCGGGGGCGGAGAGAGACTGCGTAGTGAGGAGTAAGCCGGGGTCCAGAGTCAGAGGGAGAGTCGAAAGCCAAGCCGGATCAAACCTGAAGTACACGAAAGAACAAGAGCACAAACGAACACCAGCCCAACTAGCAGACGCTATGCAGAGCAATGATTCCCAGGGAGAACAGGGGTAATATATGTGGGAGAACCAATCAGGGAAGGAGGCAGAGCGGGGGGGGGGGTGCCGTGGAGCGCCTTGTGACTGGTGCAGGCTGTGATCCTTGCCTGTGTTCAGCTGTGGTGCGTAAAGGTAGGAGCGGGGCTGCAGCTGTAGACGGGGGGCGTGGCCAGAAGCCCAGAGGGGTGAATAAATTACTGCCGGAGGCGCGCGCTGTGTAAGGTCCTCTTGCGCGTGCCCCGACAAGATGGCGGCCGCAAGAGCCAGTGCCGGGCGGGATCGCCGAGCACCACGCCGGGGATACACCAGCGGGGAGCGAGGGGCGGCAGCAACAACCTCCGAGGCAGGTAAGGAGGTGTAGCGTGAGCCCTGCTTCCGGACACTCGGGAAGCAGGGGGTTTCTGGACCTCAAATCAACAAGGTTCTGCTCCGGGGACCCCCTGCTATACTACACCAGTAATAAAACCCTAATTTAAAATGTAACACATTCGTTACCATAGTGGCTATCTGCTATGGTAATGAAGCTACTTTAATGTCATTTTTATTAATAGTGTGCGGGAGCAGGGGGTCTCCTGAGCTGAACCGCTTTGGTTTCTGCCTCAGGGACACCCTATTCCAGAGTTACAGGGCCTGTAATCGTGGGGGTAATAAAAATTACATTAAAGCAGCTTCATTACCATAGCGGATATCCGCTACGGTAACAAATTTGTTCAAATTTTTATTTGGGTTTTAATACTAGTGTATTGTAGCAGTCACATGAGCGTGGGAATAAAATGCATAGGAGATATCGGCACCCCATAACGGGGAAGCAGGGGGTCCCTTGACCTGAAATCAACGAGGTTCTGCTCCGGAGACCCTAGTATTACATTTTATATTAAAAATGTTTGATCTCTAGCGAGATTTGCGCAGAGAGGCGGCTCTCTCTTTCTGCAGCAGAAAGAAATCACCGGGTGAGCCCTTTTCAGAGAGGCGATCATCACGTCACCGGCTACTCGCCAGTTTTGCAAATGTTGCTATCACAGGTATTCTGGGCTTTATGCATACCGTGATAGCAACGCTGTCAAAAATGGCAATTTAAACTGGACAGCGATTTTTGTTCCCGGCGCTTAGTTCATAGGCCCCAAAATTGGGTCGATTTGGGCTCTAGGATGCAGAACATTTAAATTGTTGCAGTGTGCCAGTCATATCCTGAGTCAGACATCAAACTTCCTCTTTTATAGGGTTAACTCGTAGGAAGTCTCTTCATCTTCCAATGACTTGCAATGGAATTAAAAAAAATTTTTGTGGAAAAGGTAAAATAAAAAGATATATATATATATTTTTTGCACTGTTTAATGGGGTTTCCCGCTAGGCTTGTTTCCCACAGCAGAAAGTAGTAGAGTGAAAAATTAGTGAATAAGCGCTAGTACAGTACTATACAACATACCAAAATTATTAAATGTGAAAGTCCCAATGTCCTTGAAGTTCAAATGCCGCCTAACTGGCCCACCTGGCTTCTCAAAACCAGAAAGTACTTAATACAGCAATAGGTCTATATGGCGCCAAATGATGACAAAAAATAGAAGATGCGGTGTGGCCAACCAAACCCTTAGATGAATTCAGATGAACTTCGCCAATTTCTAGTGTCCAAAGGTATCTTGCTGCAGTCTCACTCGGTTATGCACATATGTGAATGACAAGAGAAAAACATACAAAACACCAATGGTGCATTACCCTAGGTGGTAATAGAATAGCTCACTAGGATTTCAAACAAATGCTAACCAGTACACTTTAGCATTGGAAAAAAATCCTAGTGGAATACATTTATTGACATAAAATACAATAAAAAAATTCTGCATAAGCTAAAAAAAGCTTGGAAATGGATTTTGTGGAAACTGCCCAAAATAACTCCAAATCCTCAGGACGGATCGTGAGTAGGATTCTAATTTTAATACACTTGGAGAAGTCGATTCCAATATGAGTTATTTGGGGCAGTTTCCACAAAGCCCATTTCCAAGCTTTTTTTTTTATAGCTTATACAGCATTTTTTTAATTGTATTTTATGTCAATACATGTATTCCATTAGGAATTTTTCCCATGCTAGTGTACTGGTTAGCATTTGTTTGAAATCCTAGTGAGCTATTCTATTACCACCTAGGGTAATGCACCATTGGTGTTTTGTATGTTTTTCTCTTGTCATTCACATATGTGCATTACCGAGTGAGACTGCAGCAAGATACCTTTGGACTCTAGACATTGGCGTAGTTCATCTGGATTTATCTAAGGGTTTGGTTGGCCACACCACGTCTTCTATTTATTGTCATCATTGGCGCCATATAGGCCTATTGCTCTATCAGAAAGTAGTGCTATTATATCTATATGTAGGCATGTATAAAAATTGTATACAGCTCCTTCTGTTGCTGGCAGTAAACCTGGTAAGTATGCAGGGTTGCCAGCAACAATCATAGAGGTTTGCCCTCATACCCTGGTGAGGTGTCATATGTACACAAGGGGAGTGGTAACATGCTCTGTGTCCACTGTTAGTGACACAAGAGGTGTGGCTGTTTTCTGAGTCTATATAAGACACAACACTGCCAAAAGTTAGTGGTTCAGTTATGGCTGAGTGAACAGTCTGGGTTTCAAGTTCAAGGCTGTCAGATTTAAGTACCAAGGCTTCCACACTGTGATCAGGGACCTGACACAGATGGTGATCTCCCTTAGGGGAGAGGTGATCCCACTCTATTGAGAGAGAAGGAACTTCCGAGAGGGATGCACTACATGGAAATAAGCGGCTAGAACGACCGCTATGAGGGGCAGTCTGCCTGAACATGCAATAAAGATGCCCAGTTTCACCAAACCCATGCTGTGTATGAGTGGAGTTATTACACAGAAGGAGGCACCAAGAAGGAGGTCCCCATCAGACACTTCTTTCTGCAGCCGCAGAGATCCTGATGGGGTGGAGGCGCTGCATCGTATGTGAGTAAGACTCAGATCACACTACCTCAGATGCCTGTCGTGCTGATATCCCCATACCAACCAAGCGGGAGACTCAGTAGTCCTGTAAGCCAGCAGGTCCACCACACTACATACAGACATGTAATGGGGCCAGTAGACCACAGGGGCCAATGTGAGATTGGGTGGGCTAAGAAAACCGTTACAGATATATATTTATTTTGTGCAATTAATGAACATATCGCTTCACAGCAGTAATAATCATGCGGCATAAATAACAAATAATACAAATAACACATAATGGGACGAAGCGCGTCAGACATAAAATTGATGTGCTTCAAATTCCCTTGTATATTTTTCTCCATAAATTCTAAATATATATATGTAGCCAGGTCCCCCTCTGCCCATTCGCCCTCCCTCACCTGGCTGGCGATCGCGGGTGCCGCCGAGCCCAATGGCGGACCCGTCGGCGATTGCAAGGGTGAGGGGCAGACGGGGACCGGAGCGGAGGTTACCGGGGACGCGAGCGGCTGGTTGTCAGGGCCGCGGGTGAGTCGCTAGGGCTCTCGGCGGCTCCCTGTGCAGGGCGTCGCCATTCCTTATGTGTTCGCGCATGCGCAGTGAGTCCCCGCATGCGGCGGCAAGGCAGGGACATTGCGCATGCGCAGATATAGCGCGCGAGAGGCAGCCAGTCAGCAGAGGGCTCTTGGAAGGGACGACAAGTCTCATGAGCCTCAGCAGCGCCCCATGTGACGCCAGGGAGCCAATAGGGATGGGGGATTGCCCTGCAGACCTAAAGAGATACATTTCGCGGGCTCTGGGCACGTTAGTCAGTCAGCGCCAGGAGCAGCCAGGGGAAGGAGGTAGGGTGCAGGAGTCAGTGACTCCCTGCACTAGGCCAGCAGCCCCCGAGGCCCGAGATAGCCCTGAGCCACCCAGTAGTGTACGTTGTGTCAGGGACAGGCCCCAGGTTAGGGACCCTGCCCCTTACTATTCAGAGTCAGTTAGGGACCCAGCAGACGCTGTGCGTCCGTCTAGAGGTTTGGGCGCAGACCTTCGCTGCTTGCTGCAGCAGCCATCCGGGTGGGATCGCCCCGGACGGTAGTTCCTGTGGTCAGCTGACATCAGGATCCTTTGTGAAGTTCCTTGGCAGGCCCGGGCACCGGAGTGCCCGGCAGGTAATCAACAAGTGCACCAACGAGTCATATCACATTCACACGGGACATAGTGGCTGCGCAGTCACACATATCTCTCTCACTTGAGGGTGGGGTGATACTGTGTGGGGTTACTGGACACTGGGTGGGATCATCCGGCGGAGGTGGAAGTAGCGTCCTGCGAGACGCATTAGTTAGCGTCTCCTCTAGGGAGGGACACCTGTTGATTTATTGATTGTTATGCATGAGTACGGTCACAATAGTAAAGGCATTGGTTGTTATACATGCTGTGTGTGTATTAATATATATTGTCCTGCGAGGAACCACTCCCTCTGGTGGGAGCCATCGCAGGTGGAGGCGCTGCACCGAGTACAGAATTACTCATATTATACTTGCCCCAGGTTCCCCGTGGCGGGAGCTCAGCCCTCCTGGGAGCCTAACAGGTAAAGCACCACACCCGGTAACATTAGGTTCTCCGCATCTACACTCTATCTGCGATTGGGTGGGGGAATACCCGTTACATATATATATTGCAGAATGCTGCTCCTTCCCCAAAAGACAAAAACACATGTAGATGAAAAGAAAAATGGGTACTTTCTTGTTATCCGGAGCCATATTCAAAACAACTTATTTATTATTTCATTAAAAACAAAGTAACAACTTATTTATTATTGAAAACAAAGCATTTTTGGAGGCCAAAAACCTTTAATTGCTTTCAACAGTGACTCAAAGACGTCCTCGTCTCGCACGTGCTGTCTCCAAATGAATTCGGCCAAATATTACTGAGGAGGTGGGGACGGGCATTTTACTGGTTGGAGGGCATTAGGGGGAGTTGAGTGGAGGGGGTAGTAGATTTAATATGGGTACTTTCCTGATAACAGGAATATGGCTCCGGATAACAGGAAAGTACCGAAAAATGTATAGGAAATTAAAAATATATATAGAATTGCATGGGGGCTGGTAAAGGGAACAATGCTTTTTTGGGGTCACACATTCAGAAGGGTTAAGGTATATTTATGTGATTTTTTTTAAATTAAAAAGACAATATTCTTTGAAGCTGAAGTGTGAGTTTTGGTTTGTCTGTCTAGCACAACAGCTCCGGGAATCTCTGGGAACAAATGGATCAAAACCGCTAATCCTCATGCTATAAAAACACACAATGTTATGACGCACGTCAACTCCGACCCTTGCCAGCCATTGGCTTGTACCACACTCTCATCATCCATTCATTGGTTGCGACAACTGCCAATCAAACGCAATGGGCGGTCTCATGTGGGAACGGAGAGCCGCTGATCATCGAGATACTCTTATTGGCTAGAGGGTGATGGAGCTACGTCACGGAGCCCGTGTGTCCCTCCCCCTTTTTGCCTTCGGAGAGAGGCCAGTTTGCCCTTTGGAAAGTGATGGAGACCGGGATTAGAGGCGCGCGGTGAGTGCCGGTGACGCGGGGTCGCGCGGGCAGAAGGACCGTAACCGCCGCCGCAGAGAAGAGGACGGAGCGGCGGAGGAGCGGGCGCCACAGGAGAGCGGTGTGTGTGCACACTGTATGTACCTGCTCGCCGGTCCATCTCCTCGGGTCGCGTCTCCATTCATCCCCCCCGAGAAGGTTTTGGCTGGGGATGTGGCTGCTGCTGGTCCTCCCAAACCTGTGGTTAGTAGCCGCCGGTGTCTTTTCTGTAGAGACCACTACTGGTCCAAACCTACCACAGACTTCAGCAGCACCCCATCCCCTTCCAACAAATACTGCAATCATTGTTCCACTCTATTGTTGTATGTTTAATCCTCGATACTACTACCACCCCCCACCCCCTCCCTCATTTTTCCAGCCTGACAGTTGTGAGCAGGGCTGTAATGACCATATCTATCAAGCACACCAAGGTATACCCATAGTGTAAGAAGTCACGTCCTAGACCTTTAATGACTTAAAATACAAATGCATGCACCTTCATCCCTGACAATGATGTCGCCCTCCCTTATATTTATTTACCCCTGATGAAGGTGCATGCGGCACCGACATGTTGGGTGCATGTATTTGTATTTTAAGTTATTACACTGACTGACTTTGACTGTAGTTTTATACTTGGGTGTGCCTGACAGATTTGGTGTTATATGGTCGTGCTACATTGGCCAGGGTAGTGTTGTGTTTGGCACCCAGCTACATTTCATTGAGTTCTTGATGTAATTCCAGACCATTATCTTGTCCGTCTCCTCAGTGTTATTGGATGTGTGTTTTATAAAAGGCTGTAAATAGAAATACATTTCCCTCTTATCCCACACCCACTAACTAAAAGATGGGCAGACAACACATTACAAAGGCAAACCTCAGTCTACCTTCTCACAAGCAACATGGCATCACTTTGGGATTGGGAACTTTCCAGCTTCTTGGGGTAATGGTATTGTGCATATTGCATTTTGCCCTGTACCACAACCTGGTTGATCCCCCTCCCCCCATTGCAATGAATTGCTGACCACTGTGGTATCAAAGGGGTTACGCTCCACCGCACTCCTCTATCCTCTGTGTCCTTGTGAATTGTAATATCCCTTTTCTATAAACAAACCAGGCATTGGTGGAGCAAGTGTTGCCCACGCTGTATAGTGACTGATGGCTTTGGTCTTTCAACCAGCTGCCTGTAGTCTGTGTTCTTCTGGATCAGTGTTTCTCAACCCCCCCACCCCCTTTTTTTTTCTTTCTAAATGGCACCCCTGTTGAGATTAACTCAATGAATGGGGTACCCAATGATTTTATCAATTGTCACATTTATTTAAGTTCCAATAAAAGTGGGTAAAAACTGAAAAGAAATATTTTGTGACAATATCATTTTACAGCAAAAATGAGTTTGTAAATATAGTTATAAATTTGTAAATGTCATAATAGAAAAACTGAATTTTACCACCTTAAATTAAACGCATTCATTTTTCTGAGCAATACATTGACTTGCTGCCAGTGGGGCAGTAAAACACTGCAGCATTCGGGTTCATACACTAAAATAAGTCACTAGTGTTTCCAAAGTTTTCCCTTCACTTTATTCTGGATCACCCCTGGGTGACATGGCACCCTGCTTGAGAAACACTGTTAATGGCATGCATGCTGAGGTTTGCATGGTTGTCATGAAGGAGTCATGTGACTGATCCATAGCCAAGTGCAAATCTGTGAAGGAGAGGCCAGTGTCACGCTTAACCCCCCCTCTGGCAGTGATGGGGTTAACTCGTTCAGCACCAGGGAAGCGAGCAGGAGATTGTATTGGTTGCTGGCAGCTATGGTATTAAAAGGGTTTAACACAGCTTGGTATGTGCAAAAGTATTTGCAGACCTAGCCGAATGCCTGTATAATATATGGATGTGGAGCAGGTGCAGTCAATGGTTTAAGCATTGATTCATCCAACAGAGAATCATTTGCCGCTACAACCTCAAACAAATCATGGGAATGGCAAACATGAGACCACAGATAAATCATGCTATAGACTAGCCTGTCGCCCAGGAAGGAATTGGGGACACTGTAAATATTTGACAACTTAAGATAATTACATTCAGATTTAACATGTTACTTGTGTGCAAATGTAGTGTTAACATTGAGCCTTAGTTTAACTTTTGTGGAGACTTGAGGTTAAATATTTATGTATGAAGTTGCTTCTTGAATTTGTAAATGCGTGGCTCCTTGAGTGTCCTTGATACTGCGATTTTATACAGAGGAACTACAATACGTTCGCATCTGTGACGTCACGCGCGACTGCAGGGGAGACAAGGCTGACCTGTGTTCTTTGATTGGACGGCTGCGTCACGTAACGCGGCCGTGGCAACCAGAAAACAAA
This sequence comes from Ascaphus truei, assembly GCA_036426205.1. Classification (NCBI taxonomy): domain Eukaryota; kingdom Metazoa; phylum Chordata; class Amphibia; order Anura; family Ascaphidae; genus Ascaphus; species Ascaphus truei. The sequence continues at coordinate 240,568,283 of CM071569.1, read as the reverse complement.
TTTGGAAAACTCTTCAACTATCTCCCGCATTGCAGTAGCAAGTGGTGCGACAGTCGCGGTCGGTATAAGCACTTTGCGGGGATGCATACTCTTTGTTTTGGCGCGGCGTCTCTCCGGGCGACGCCGCACACTGCCTAAGGTTGCACATTTGCCAGGTGAAGTTAAAAAATAAATAACTTTGAGTAGTGATTTTCTCAATTCCATGAGGAACAAAATCTGTTGGAGAAATGGGTTTAGAAATGTTTGCATATAGTATACCTTATTACCTTCTAATTATTACATTTATACATTTTTTTTATTTGTAGTATGAAAAGTGTGATTTTAATAAATTCTTCGTTTGGGACATGGTTTTTTTTTTTTTTTTTTTAGAAGTCGTTTATCACCAGTGTTAGAAGTATATATTTTGCTAGATTAATTATTTTACCTTATACAGTATCTTCTTGTCATCTGTGGAGCAAAGTTACAGTATGTGAAATGACATTGAGGTCTGTGATACGTGGAACTTCTTGTACCATGAACTTCACCAAAGTGCAACATGGCAGCTCCCTGTTTATTTTTTTTTTTACTTTGTTCATAAATTTAGTAAGCTTTTAATATATCGAGCAATATAACTCGTTCATGTGAGTTTTTTATGATGGATGTGGATCTTTCATTTTATCTTTGCCTCACAATGTGGTACCCACATAATAGACACTCCCTCTTTTCTGCTTCTAATATTTCAAGCTCTAAAAGCTGGTTTTCTTAAACTAGCCTATGTAAACAAAGCTATCCCAGCTTCTTATGAAGACGTCTTGAATACATATATATATATAGATACAATTGGTATGGACTTAGAGTAAGGCTTGTTTTATAGTTCTTGCTGCTGCGTGTGCGGGCACGCAACCGGCGTTGCACGTGGCGTGCGCGTTTTTGTAGGCTGCAAGCGGTGACGTGCGCGGTTAGGTGACGTGAGTGACACAGATGTCACAGCGTTAGGCCGCGCTGTGATTGGTTTGCGGCGTGGCAGCAGCGCGAAAATACAATTTTTTCAAATTATTTCCCTGGTCTGCTGCGCCACCGCTCACGGCCGTGCGCGCGTGCGTCCCTAGTATAGAAATGTTTGGCTAACACATCCAATTGTAATTGATGCGCATGGTAGAGCCCATGCGCTCACTATATTACACACCTAAGATAGATCACTTGTTTATAGCCTGGGCTATAAATGTTACAGCAGCAAAAAGAAGTGACGCCTTCGTCCGGGGTTGTTGATGGCTGTAAGTAGTAGGGTAAAATATAATACTATAGCCACCCCTTAACTCTGTATATGCAAATGTGTCACTAGCACGCCGAAACCAGTCGGGCGTGAGGGCTCCGTTGTAGCAGCATGCTATTTTTAATGTATACAAATAGTTTTTATTTTATACTGATTCATGGGTCTACATTTACCTCTATTATTGAAAAGATTGCACTATTAATTTTGTATGGAAATGTCTTGCGCTAAAATATAATCTGATTAATATATCACATTACATTATATCTGTCTAGGCCCAAGGAATACCTTCTATTTCTTTTTGCTGCAGTTTAATAATGAAAACAGATATATCTTTGAAAATTAAAAATTGCCGCTCAGTTGAGAAGCAAGGGGTCTCCAGAGCTGAACGCTGTAATTTGAGCTCCGGGGACTCCCTGCTCCTTGAGATACTTGCATGTCAAAGTGTGGTATCTCTCTTCAGTGTAAAGGTCACGCGATAGAAAGCTGCCATTTGGGTGCCTAGCCGGGGCTGCTGCAGGCCTCCTATAATTTTCAAGAACAGTGTGAAGCATATGAAGGAAATGAGTAGATTAGTGGAAAAAAAAACAAATTAAAGTAAAACCAATAACTAAACAATTTGGTGGTGTCAATAAAAGAAGGGTGGGTAGTGTCGATAGTAATTGATCATTTTTCTCGACCTGTAGAAAATAGATTTACATTTTCTTGGTGCGTGTGTGTATGTGTATATCTATCTCTGTCGAACCATGTAGGTTTCACCTTTTCTGCAGTCACCTAGTTTATACTTGTACAGTACTTTTTTACATTAACCATATGTTTTGTTTATGCTGTTGGAACTTTTTTTCCTAAACTTGGATAGCAGTTTATACAGCTGAGTAAACAAAAGCATACCCCTGTTGCTTGACAAAGTGATTTGTCCAGATGCCTACCCAATCCTGTTGCTCTATTTACAGCATCCATTGACACTCCTCATATCTGAATTGATTGATCCTCTGTGCCCTGTTTTACACCCCTGTGTTCCTGCCTCTTCTCTATTTACCTATTTTGTTTCTCTTGTGTGTATTGGAAAGTTCCGACCCATGTTTCCCGTGACCAGTTGTTACGGGTCACCAAGTCTGAGTTTCATTCCACTTACACATTCTTGTAGAAATTGACTGTACTCTTATATAAATGTTTCACATGAACATTTTCTAAATATTTATTTAAAGGTGCAGCTCAAGCTGTCGGTTTTTTTTTTAATGTTTTTTTTTCTACACACAAAGTGATTTTAGCTAGGTTGCTGATCGATCTGTTCTCCTGTAATCAATCACTGAAGATTCGGCTCGGGCTTCACTAAATGCATCCTGGGTCCTCTTCTGCTGCACTGACAGTCAAAGTTCTGTGAGGAAGATCATGTGACCAGGCAGGCACTAGATTCAATTGGTTCACTGCTAGAGAGGGCAGGGCTCAAAAAGGTGATGCTGTTTTAGAAGGGGAAAGGGATGGGACATTGTAAATGGTTGCTATAGGAGCAAAAATGCTTTGTACATTAGAATACATTAATGTCTTTAAAATTGTTTTTTTATTTATTTTTAAATGCTACTAGTATTTTCTGTAAAAAAACACGTAGGATATTGCTTGAACTGCAGCTTTAAAGTATTTTAAAATTTAAGGTAACAAGTGTTTGGGTGGTGTTTACAAATATATAATTTGAAAAAATTGTATAATAATGTGATAGTGTATTTTTTGGTTTACGTTATTAAAGTTTTTTTTAATTTGATTTATAATAACTTTCATGGGGACTTTTCGTGTGTGTGTGTGTATTATATATATTTTTTGTTTACCAAGCTTTAAAATTGAATAGTGCAGAGAAATTGCAATGATTATTGCATAACTAGAAATTGACTTGCTTCAGAGAATATTTGACACCGGTCTGTGATGTGTGACCTGTGGGAAAAAAATGGTGCAAGTGTATCTATTTTTAAATGGGTTATTTTTGTTAAAATCTTACCTGCCTATATTTGGACTTTTTCTACCTCATGCTAAGCTATAATCAGACAATATTGATTTGAAGTCGGGTTTCTCTGCATATATTATTGTACTGTATTTACTCAAATTGTGAAAGACCTTAATTTGTTACTTAAAGATCAGACCCCCAAAAAGTTGTGGTGATTAAAAAAAAAGTGATACAAACCATCCACCGTACACTGCACAGCAAATAAAAATACCACTTGTGAGCACATTCACATGTCTGACAGGTCTGCAATCCTGCCTTTCCCCATTATCTCTTAGTTCCACTGCAGCCAGGGATTCTGGGTAATGACATGCAAATGAGCACACAGTATGCCCCTTATTGCTCTTGTCCATTTTAACAAGATCCCCTATAAGCTTATGCTTATTGTGACATTAGAGGGGAATATCATAATATTGCTGAAACATTTTTTTTTTATTTGGGACCCTCTATCTTGGGAAAACACAAACTGAAAGCTAAAAAAATAATAATTTACTACTAGTTTTTGAAGAATGAACTACAAGTACATGACAAGTTTGTGATGTATTTAGTTGTAGTTTATCTAGTCCTGTGGTTCTCATACAGTGGACACTGAAGAGATTAGTGATGGTGCCTTTAAAATACAGTAGTAGAACATGTTTTTTGGGGGGGGGGGGGGAGGAGGGGCGGGTTGAATCGGTTTGAAGCAGGAGGTCTCCGGTGCTCCGGGGACACCCTGCTTCCTGAGATATATACCTCCCATAAGGGGTGCCGGTAACTGCTTCACAGGTTTAAAGATCCCGGGCATAAGGCCAGTAGGATGCTGCAAGGGATGATGTCACTGCTTCCTATTGACATGGAAGCTTTAAATCCACCATTTCGATAGTCCCACATAGCTCAGCTCATGCTGCTCCCCCCACGGAAGTAAGTATCTTTTGGAAGTAGGGTGTCTCCGAAGCTGAAAGGAACACAGTTCGGGACTGGAGACCCCCTGCTTCAAACCTATTACTCCTATAGGGGAGAAAAAAAAAAGAAAAGCAGGATTGCTGCTATGAGATTTACGTAGTACAGCTATTCCTGGCAATCTGTATCTTTTTGTGTATTTTTTTTTTTTTAAGGGCTGACATTTATATCCAAGTCTAGTCTTTTGGTTATAATATCTGAATTTAAAGGTAATACAAGTTAATTAGCAGAAGTAATCCTGTCCCTTTACACTGCATCACCAAATATGAAATATAATCTTGTTACATTTATAAATGTAGCATTAGTTTAATGTTTTTATTCGACATGTCTAAGAAAAGACATACAGTAGAACAGATAATCGATAATACATCTTTTATAACTATAGGGATTTACTAAATCAAATGACTGTCAGTCTGATTAATTTGTGGCATAACTATATATTACATATCTCCGTCTGAATGAAATGTGTGTGTGGCGAGTTCATTATTTGTTGACATTTTTGGAAGAGACGTGGGGACAGCAGGTGCAGGCTTTTGCAAGTATGTTTGTTAATACTATACAACTTTTGGCACTTGGTTTTGGTATGCCATGGAATCCGAGACCGAATCCATGTTCACAAAGGGAATTCACAATTACAATGTCTTTAGGAGAAAGCAAAGGAAAAAAGTATACAAATCCAGAATTATTTTAGACCTAAGGTTCTTATCACAATGCAGCTTTGTTCTTTATGCAGAGATATATATTTATTTTTGTGTGTAATATTTGATAATTTAACACATTTATTCGTTTTGCACATGTATGCTGAAAGTTTACTTGTGTAAAACACATGGAGTATTCATGTTTTCAGACAGAGTAGAACAGAACTTTCTTGCCTTTTGGCTTCTGTATCAGATTGCTCTCTTGACTGCATTTTGTGCATGTCAGCCTCAATGATTGTGTGTCTGTCCAGCTAATTTAAAACTTTGAATTTATTTACCTGCAATAGAGAGTAGCGTTTTGAATCAAAAGATTTCCCAAATTTAACAATAACCTGAAATTAGTTGGATATTACTTGGATCAGGGTGCAACATTTTTGGACGAAAGTGGGTTGAACTTTACTGATTTGTGCCCTGTGGACGAATTCTGGGCTTTATTATGTTACTGTCGGCTCTCGGGCTCGGAACATCCAAAAAGATTAGACCATTTATATTCCAGTGATGAAGGAAATGTGTGTTCTCTAGAGCAGCGTGTAATGATCGTCTCTAGTTCCGGTGAGCTGGTAATTTGTACTTGCTAAGTGTATTTGCTCAAAATTATGAGCAAGATAATTTTGATATTTTGCGCTCCCCCCTTTCTTTTTTTTTTCTTTTTTTTTTTTTTTTACTATGGTTACCACAGACTGTACTTGGAGCTGGAGAGAAATTCATTTTAACTTCTCGGACACAATATTTAAATGATTTATCTTTTTAACGTAGCATCAGATTTTTTAAATAATAGCATTTGAATGGGCAGGAAACGCACTTAAAGCAGCAGTCCAGGTGCCGTTTTTTTAATTTTTTTAATTTTATTTTCCCTTTTAATATGTACATGAATACAATCCAAACAATAAGTAATTAGCTACGTTGACAATCGATCCGTTCTCCTGTGATCGGTCGGGGGCTCACTAAATGGCTGTCGGTGCAGCAGTAGAGGACCAAAGATGCAAAGTTCTGTGTGGATGATCGTGTGACCAGGCAGTCACTAGATAGAATTGGTACACTGCTAGAGAGGGGGAAGGGCTCAAAAAGGGACGTGGCAGAGCCTGTTTCAGAAGAGGAAGGGAATGTGACTTTGTAAATGGTTGCTATAGAAACTAAAAAGGCAGAGTTGTTTAAAAAAAAAAAGTAACATGCTTTAAGTATTTTCTCATAGTACAGAAAAAAACATGTAGGATATTGCTTGGTCTGCAGCTTTAAAGGAAGGATTTAATTTTTTTTATAAATAAATAAAAAGTAATAAGCAGGGACTGTGTCTTTAAAATGGACATTTGACCAGTTACCTTCCAGTAGCGTGCAGTGACTTATTTGCACATGGGTTACAATGTTTCGTCCTAATTTAATACGTTTTTATTTATTTTAAATGCTGGCATACAAGGTCTGACAGTAATTCTCTTTCAAAAAGGCCATCCAAGCTATGTATGTTTATGAAAAAGTAGGACTGAAGCAGGGCATTTTCTGAGCTTAACCCCATTAATATCAGCTCGGGGCTCCCTACTTCTAGAGACCCTTACCTTTGCCGGGGTGCAGAGAACAGCTCTGGCTGGGGTTCTCGTAATGGCGACTTAAATGTCACATGGGTCGTCCTCCCTTGCAGCTTCCTACTGACCTGCGTGACCGGGAGATTTAAACGGCACCGGGATACCAGCACCCCTTACAGAGGTAAATATCTTCGTAAATTTATATCATTTTATTTCTAGAATTCCGGTATTCTGTGTGTGTGTGTGTATATAACTCCTAGGGTTCAAGTGATGATTCAACAAATAATCTGAAAGCTCTTTCGTGCAAAGTCTGATAAGCAAATAACATGAATAGCTCACTCTCAAGCAAAAAACATAAAGGTAGGGTGCTTACTGCAACAGCTATTAATGTGCACGTTAAACATGGTGGCACACATTTTGTGTGTCGCACATAAAATACATTCTCAACATAATTTTAAAACGTGATGAAATTGTATATTTTACAGCAGTCTGAAAAGATTTCTGTAATACGTATGACTACTGTAGATAACAAGATGCACTGTGCATATGTTGTAGGAAACAGTATGTAATTTGTCTGTGTTGCTCACATGAAAATTACAGTTATTATGGCTTAAACATTGATGGCTCCAGATATTCTACATTATTCAGCACTGGAGGCTTTAAATGTGCTATTACTCGCAGAAAAGATTTGTGTGTGTGAGTTTATTTTGTATTTAATTTGTTTACCTCTATCACAGGTTCCTTTTTTAAATATGTTCTATTGTAAACAGTTGTAGTAGCACACATTCAAATATATACACACCTTATTTGGAAGAAAAAAAACCCATCCTGATACTCCAAACCCTAGTTTGTTTTAAAGATTTCAAATATTTCATAGTAATGAGTAGCAATTCCCACTGCTACAAATTGTTTTTGTCTTTTAAAGCTGCAGTTCAGGCAATATCCTGCATGTGTGTGTGTTTTTTTTATTTTTTTTAATAAATCAGTTCTGTACTGTGAGAAAATACTTGTTGCATTTTCTTATTTGTTTTTTTTTGTTGTTTTTTTTTAACAACTTTGAAAGACAATTTTTGCTGTATTCTAATGTATCAAGCATTTTTGTTTCTACTGTCCCGGCCAAGCTTATTCTAAAGCTTGCCGGGTTTAAAGCGGGCTAACCGCGGGGCTTTTCTCCGTTTGAAACGGAGTTTCCCGCACGGCGGCCGCTTCAGTAGATATGCGCTAATGGCGCTTATTATTGAAAGCGCCCGAGACGCGGGAAAACCGTCCGAATATTGCCGCGCGCCGTCCGCAGCTAATGTTAAGCCGCGGAGGCAGCCGCTTTAGATTAAAGCTGGCCGCCACTGTATAGCAACCCTTTAGAAAGGCACAACCCCTTCCTTTTCTGTAACAGGCTCTGGCACACCCCTTTGTGAGTCCTGCCCCCTCCACAGCCGTGCATGAGCACAAATGTATCAGTCATTGCCTGGTCACATGATCTTCCCCACAGAACTGTCAGAGCAGCAGAAGAAAAGGAGTAGCTCAGAATTAATTAATTAAACCATATTCCATTGCATTTGTGTAGTTAATGTTAAATATTAACAACTCATTTAAAATCAAATCTGTATATATATCATACTGTAAACAATATGTATGTTTAATTTTGTGTGTATGTGAATGTGTACAATTCAATGTGTGTGTTATTAAAATTAATAATGGCTTGTTCTTGTATAGCGCTGCTAGTTTTACATAGCACTTTACAGAGACATTTTGCAGGCACAGGGCCCTGCGGAGCTCAGGTGTGTATGATATATATATATATATATATATCTCAAACGCACGCATATACACGCGCGCACGCACACAAACATGCGCGCACGAACACAAACACATGCGCGCACGCACATATACACATGCGCGCACATACACATGCGCACACATGCATGCACGCACGCACACATGCGCGCGCGCACGCACACATACACATGCGCGCGCGCGCACGCCACATACACATGCGCGCACGCCACATACACATGCGCGCACGCACACATACACATGCGCGCACGCACACATACACATGCGCGCACGCATATGCGCGCGCGCACGCATACACATGCGCGCACGCACACATACACATGCGCGCACGCTGTTAAATCCACTCGCCCGGGGCATGCAAATGTATAGGTTTGTCGAACACTGTATGTATATGTATATATGTATATTTGTGTGTGTGTGTGTATATATAATATATAGTGTGTGTATGTATGGATATATAGCGAAGGTCAGCAGCCGGCAGCGACAGAGGACAGCTGCCGGCGGCGGAGGGAGAGAAGGACTGCATCCGGCAGCGAAGCTCGGCAGAGGACAGCAGTTGGTGGCGGAGGGAGAAGAGGACCATGTGAATGGAGCATGAGCGGGATAGGAGGGCGGTAGGGAGGAGTTGCGCTGTAGCAGCGGCAGACACCGGAAGTCAGAGAATACTTCTGTCAGACCGCTGGGGTGCGCACATACGTGTGTGTGTGTGTGTGTGTGTGTGTGTGTGTGTGTTAACTTTACTGATCCAACCGTACTTATGCATATATATCAACAGGTGTCCCTCTAGAGGAGACACAACTACTGCGTCTCGCAGTGCGCTACCCCCCTTTCACGGTGATCCCACCCGCGTGTCCAGTAACCCCACCACAATATGTCCTTCACGTGAGATTGATATTGTGACGGCCCCACTAGTCCCGTGTAAATATAATAGAGTATATGGTGCACTTGGTGATGGTTACCTGCCGAGCACTCCATGCCCGGGCCTGCCAGAGCTTCACAAAGGATCCGATGACCGCTGACCACAGACTACGTCGCGGCGATCCATACCGGATGGCTGCTGCACGACAGCGAAGGTCTGAGCCCAGACCTCTGGTGGACGCCAGCGTCCGCTGTGTCCCTAACTGACTCTGGATGATAATAAGGGCGAGGGTCCCTAACCTGGGGCCGGCCCTGAACAACACAACACTCACTGGTGACTCAGGGCTATCTGGGCCTAGGGGGCTGCTGGCCCTAGTGCAGGGAGTCACTGACTCCTGCACCCTACCTCCTTCCCCTACTGCTCCGGTCACCAACTGCCCAACGGCTTCAACGCCGGAAATGTATCTATCTCCTCCTGCGGGAGAGGATGTGCCCTATTGGCTCCCTGGGGTCACGTGGGGTGGTCGGGAGGCTCATGGGGCATGTAGTTCCCCCAAGAGCCCTCTCTCTATTGTCCGGGTTGGCCGCGCTAATCACTGCGCATGCGCGACCTGTGTCTTGGGCCTCCCGGCGCTCTGGCTCCTGCGCATGCATACCAACTTGCATGGCGGGTGCCTAGCGTCAGTCCCCTGGGCGAGCCGCGGGCCGGAACCTTTCGCAACGCGGCCCGCGGGCCCTAGCAACGGGCCGCTGTGTTCCCCTCCACGCCACCCGCATCGCACTCTAGGAGAAGATGTCGCTATGCTTCGCGCACCGAAGAACCACCCCCGCACCTCCCAAGAGCGCTGCTGTGAGTACCCAGGAAGGGGGGTTGGCTCTCATGAAGGGGGATCTGGTTCTACATCTCTCCCCCTGGTAAAAAAACCCAACATCCTCGCTTGGTAACAACTCACATGGTACAGTAAATATATAATAAAAATGCAGTTCAAATTCAACAATAAACTTAGCACATTCCGCATGGACTTTATACGATGTTGCAGCAACATTCTGTGAGCATCACAATCACAGATGGGATTTTGCTCCGAGACGCACTGCGACCCATATATGGGGGCCCCAATTTGGTCATAGGTTACCCGGTTTGGAGGTACCTTATTCTTTGGCTCCTTGCGACTGTTCTTCAGCAACTCCCTCTGGGAAGTATAAAATACAGTCCTAGGCTCATCGCTCTTCCCTTGAGGGGGAGAAAATTGTCCTCTGAACAGTTTCGTTAGGAGGTCACAAAGCTGGGCTCTGTGGATCAAAGGCTGGCTTGTTGTGCGACCTTAGTAGGACGTTGGCCTACGGGCCCTTTACCCAGTACTCCTCCGGGAGATGCCCCTTTCTGTGGAGTAGTCCCTTATGAGAGGTCCGTTCCATTCTTGCAAAGACATTCCTAACATCGTCTCATCCCTCGGGGCGATGCGACGAGATCATTCCCGAATGGGGTGGCATCAACTCAGTCTAATGGGCATTGTTGAGGCGCTGCGACTGCACCACCCACCACCATTCTCACTCGTGGAAAACCACGTCCGTGGTTTATTCAACTGGGTTGTCGCCGCTCTTATTCTTCCACTCAGTGGCATGTCGACTCGCCAAATTGAAATCCAATCGACTAAAAACCGCTCATTTGCTTGCGCCGCATTCACCTGGGGAGTGGTTTCCAACAGGGCTGACCGGATATATCACCCCGACTACTGTCCGGCATCATTCTCCATGGAATGGGGAGGTTCTGTACAGATACGTAAGTTAGTGGAGTATTTTAGTCGTCCACTTCCTCACTTTGGTATTACCCTATATCCTCTCTGAACTCTTCTTCCTCAGGGGTACTCTCCAGAGAGAAAGCTGATTATTCTCATCTCGCTCAGGATAACAGCACTAGACGGCCATTTCGTTGCATTCCCCCTGGTATATATGTCGTCATTCGCGTTTAACGATGTAGAGATCCTCGTGACGCTCCAAGGCATATACCCAATTGCACCACTCTCGTAGGACGGGTCGTAGAGCGAATTGGCCAGTGGCAACTCGTTGGTCTCTTTCAGGTTATGCTCTGATAGTAGCCGGCTTGTACTATATCAGTGTGGTTCCCCAATATATCGGATACTTTGCACTGGTCTTTGGCCTCCGGGGCATACCCTACGCTTGCAACATAATGCATGGGGTGATTTCTTGCCAGTTGTCAGTGGGGAGTATTTCCAGTTGAACCCTTACAATGCCATCGATGGGGGTTCTTCATTACTTAACCCCCTAACCTTCATATGTTTGACCTTGGCCTCAGGGGGCAGTGTCGAAGGTGCTGGTCGTAGAACTTGGCGGTATAATGATGGTCACGTTGCACTGATATGTCGAGTACGCGATGCATAGTCTTCCAGTACAACAGGGCTCGATGACAAGAGCACCTCTACCAGCACGCTGGCCGGGGGCCAACCTTGACTTACTTCAGGGTAACTTTCTCTTGGTGTGAAGCGTCATCAACCCGGGCCAGACGTCAGAAGGGGCATCTCGGTCCAGGAGGTGTCTGATTCAGACCCGGGCCCTTTGTAGCTTCGGTACAGAACACCAATGACCTGGGCTGAGTTTCTTCTAATTGGGAGGTTTTTCTCTTCAGGAGGAGTCCTCGTCTCTCTAATTCTCCGGGCTAAGTCAGCTGGAGCAGTGCCCTTCTTACCCTCACGTATAAGCAAAACGTCGCCGGTGTTCAGACGTCGCATCTGTACGTGAAGAATTGATCTGTCGGGGCAAGCGAGCCCTTCACTGGCAGGTCTACCTGGGAGTCACGCTCCACTTATCCTCCGTCCCTCCTGGGGAAGATTTCTTTACCCTTTGGGGTGGAGGTGAACAGAGCTTTCACCTTGATGTATTCATTGGGTGCTTTAGTTTGGATTCTGAAAATGTCAGTGCTGGCAAGTAGCTACCGTATGTCCTTCTGATGTTACGCAATAATTCCATGTCTAGCTGGGTGGTACGCAGCAAGCGGGCGGCCCGCCATCACTTAAGCTACTTTATCATCACGGCAATACCCCCATTTAGCTTTGACGATTTACAAAATCTGGTACTCAGCTACCTAACGACCACCCACGGCCGAAATGATGTTTGGGGGGGGTTTGGACAGGAAGGCCCCAGTGGAAGCTGTATTTGGCAGACCAAGGCAGATAAATCCTCTCGCTTGTTTTGGTCTTTGCAGACGATGCTTGCTGAACTGGGCCATCATCTCATCACATCGCGTCTGTCCTCAGGTATGGGAGCTGAGTTGAGCATTTTCATGGCACATCACATTCCTGTGGCTGTAACTTCTCCTTCCATAGTCAGCTCACGATCCATACCGTACACAGACTGGGAGGCGTGGGGGGCTTCGAGCTACTCAACTGCCCCTGTCCTTTTGCTGGTTTTTGGAGCACGACCACATCCCGCATTGCTTGCAGCGTATGGTCGCAGTTCCATGTCCCTGATCCCTTCTTCTCCGTAAGCCATCGCAGGAACCCAGAAAAGGCCTTTAGTTCTCCTGTAGCTTTGGTGCTTGTGTCGAGATGGTTACAGCTTCTATTACTAGTTGGGGAGACTATCAACGCAAGGAAGATTTTCACTAGGGGCTGACTACTTGTTCAGCTCCTACGACTAGGCATGGGTTACTGGGAGCGCTGCCTGGCCCGTCTAGTCATGAGTAGGCGAGGTGGGTGTGGACTCCCCGCGCCTACAGCGACGGACCTCCCCTGTTCCGGCAAGCTCGGGGATTCGAGGAGACCGTTGATATTTAACCCGTGAGGGCCATACTGTGCATACGGTTCGTCACGGGATCCCTTGGGTTCAGGGTAATATCATAGTGGACTAGTCCCTGTGGAGTTGCTGTAGGTTTATAACCTGGGGACAGTCCCTTGGCAATATGTCACATTCATGCAGTGCCATGAGGTAAGGTGGCTCTCCATACGTCAACATCAAGGTTTATAGTCTATCCGCCGACGCAGTGTCGCAGTCCCAGACACAATTTCTATCTTGTTGCGCTGTAACGTGTAAGAAGCCCGTATCATTGCATACACTCCCGCCTGTATACGCCACTTTCAACGCCCGTTGGTGGACCGCGGCGTGCTGCGCCCAGTCCGAGTACCCATACTGTGCTTTAGGGGCAACAGACAGATAATGTGAGTCTACTTTGGACAATTTGCATCAGGACTGAGGGTCACCCCACCCCAGAATAGAATCATTCAGCCGGCGCTATCGTCAAGTGAACAGGCTATCCACCCACGCCAATAGCATATAGTTGTGTTGCGGGGAGCTTGATTTTACCTTACGGTTGGTGTGCTATAACCTTTTAGGCCTCATCAGGATGCCTAACCTTAACCGCTCCGCCACGGGGAGCCTGGACACTTATCATATAATAGGTGATTAACCATCTTAACTTGTGCATGTCCGTCACTGGCCTATGGCGCCCACCGAGGGGTAGTGGTTTGTCTACAGGACAATATATATATATCACAGCACAGCAGCTGTAAACAACCCTAATAAGCTTACTGTAGCAACCGTACTTTGCCATATATCTTCAACAGGGTGTCCGCTCTCGAGGAGACAACTACTAGCGACGTGCTCAGCAGGCGTCATACCACCGGCATAACCTCCCCCTTTCACCGGGTGATCCACCCTCGTGTCCAGTAACGGCCCCATAAAAAGAGCACATATAGTCCGCTTCAGCTGAGCATTGATATGTGTGACTGACCTGGCGCAGCCCTAGTCCCTTGCTAAATATAATATCGAGTATAGTTTGTGCACTTTTGTGATGTTACCTTGGCCGATCATCGGCCAGTCCGGGCTGGCCTGCCAAGAAGCTTCACAAGGATCCTGCATGATGCACTGACCACAGAACTACCGTCAGGGGCGATCCCACCGGATGGCATGCTGCAGCACACCAGCAGCGAAGGTCTGCGCCAACACTCTTAGGACGGAGCAAGCGTCCTGCTGGGTCCCTAAGCTGACTCTGGTATATAGATAAGAGGGCCGGGTCCTTATACCTGGGGGCCTGTCCTGACAACCACAGACACTACTGGGTACGGTATAGGCTCCGGGGGAGGTCTAGGGGGGCTCTGAGCCTACGTGGCATCGGAGTCATCTGACAGTCCTGCAACCTAACCGAACCTTGCCTCCTATCCGCCGCTGTCTCACGGTGCACTCAACTGCTTCAACTGGCTTCCGCAGCGAAGTATCTATTCTCTTCTTTCGGTCTAGGGAGATGCGGATCCCGTCTATGAGCTCCCTGGGGTTCGTGGCCGCGAGGCTCATGGGGATCATGTATTCCCCTGCCTCCAAGAGGCCTCTCTCTAGTTGGTCTCGGGGTTGGGCGCGCGCTGAGATGCGACTGCGCAATCGTGCGACCTGTCTGTCGGCGCTCCACGGCGGTTCTTCGGCTCCTGCCATGCCACCGTAACTGTGCATGGGCGCACGCCTGCTACCGCGAGCCGCCCGGGACCACTTTCGCAACGCTAAACCGTGGCCGCTTCAACGGGCTCGCGCGGCATCCACCGTCTAGACCAATCCGCATCCACTGGAGAGACTCGCTACTAACTCGTCGCACGCCCCTCCCCTGCGATCCAGTCATCCTCTCCTCAAAGGCGGACGCTGTTATACCCGGAGGGGGTGATGTGCGCACTGAAACATGGACTCTGGCTATCATTACAATAAAGTTGGCCCTAATGTAGGGTTAGGGGACTAGTATTAATCCACTGTGCCAATCGCAACTAATAATTAGTACTAAACATAAGTCCCATATATGAGAATAACAGGGTATAGGAACGCATAAAAAAAAACTCACCTTTTTCCTCGAGGATTTTTCTCACAGCATGTAAATGAAGTGTCGTTGCCGTCGCACAAGATATGGGCAGCATAATTCAACAGGTAGAGAAACGGCAGTGGCACATGCCAGCGCAATAAACCAGGGTGAGGCTCAGCAGGTTGCAAACAAGAAGCAAACAAGTTAAATGCATAAAAAAGATTGGACTACAAATGTCCCCGGACAGCCACCACAGCATATGGTCTAGCTCACTGCGTTTCAGGCTCTATGCCCCTATCTCGCTATGTGTCCTCGAACGGTTGGTGGACCCTTGCTGTGGCTTAGGGGGTGCGTTCTAGTCGCAATCGTTTTTTAATGGCGATTACACATTTTTTTGCTGTTGGCAACTTGCGTGATCCTTCCTCTGTTCTTGCAGTGCTCTGCCGTTCTCTCTACTGTTTCCTACAGTACTTGAAAACATGGCATTGTTTTAAAAATCTAAGAACAGGATATTCTAATCTGACAAACCAGGATGATGTGCAGCTGATGTAAATAATGCCCGTATGTACAGGATGACGCGTACATACGCATTGTATAGAAATAATTAGAGTTAGGAGTTGATTGTTATTGTGTTGGGCTGGCAGATAACCGTATACTATGCTTTGCTTTAGGGCATAACAGTTATTATTAGTCTGAGCTACAAATGACAAGACTTAAATGCTAACGAGTAATTTACACTCAATGCATTTTCTTTCTACAAGTTAAGAGGCACTGTCATCTAAATCAGGGTGGCGGGCACGACTTTTCAGCTCTCCCCCTTGACAGAGCTCTCCCGCTCCCAACCCTGCACGCGCCCCAACCCCCATCCTCTACCTTGTCTGTCTCCGCGTCTAAATGATGCTGCATTGCCAGCGACATATCGCCCACAGGGCCGCCGATAGCAAGGTAAGGGAAGTACCCGATGGCCACGGTCGCGTCGACTTCTCGCAACCGGCGATTATTTAAATGGCGTTTGGTGAAGAGCTAATAGTCACGACACGCATTAACCCCTGCCTACCGCCGCCCATCCCAAAACCCATCCGGGCTCTCTGCCATGTCCGGGGCCTCTATGCTCGTCTATCTTCTCCTCGCTCCTTTCAGGGCGCGGGATCCAACTTCGCGACTGGAGAGGGAGCTTAGTGGGGGCAGTGGGGAACCCTCCGTCTTTATTTTGAAAGTGGATCCGGGCGCTGACAAGGGATGGAGAGGAGGAACGTGGGCGGGACCACCGATGGCGGCTGAGCCTGAAGTGCTTGCCATCCTTGCTCACGGCTTTTGCTGCTAAGGTCCAGCTCCTGTCAGAACTGCGAACTTGGTGATACTTGCGAGAGACTTGCAGGGAGTTTCAACTCCACTTAATATATGTAGCCTAGTAGTTTAATTCAATGTATTTCCACTATTAAACTACTTGAGTTCTCTAACGACTTTATCTTTATGATGTCACGGGCGGGCCAAACTTACTTGGCGCCTCCGAGCACTATATTATAATAGAATCTTTCGAGTCACAGGGAGCACTGACACGGGCGCTAATACTCCGTTTTACCCGATGCATATTTATTGCTAAACGCCATCTTATACATTTATGAACACCTCTACTTACCACAGTTATCACTTTGTATTCTTCAATTTGATGATTCATTGTCATCCCCGAATTAGCGTAGGGTTGACCCTTCATTCAAGAGATCGTCGAGGAACTACATCAGCGCATAGCACGCGTCCTAATCAAACTATAGTTGCATATCCTTGCCTTGCGTGATTGTTACACATGGTAACGATAGTGGCGGCGTATATAAAAATTGAATATTGTAACTAAAATATGTTTGTAGTGGATGCACATAAATTCGACGACTCCTGCCGGGGGTCATATTAACTATATATTTAATCTATTAAACGGTAGTATTTTTTTTTTGTGGCCGATGGATTTTAAGGGCATCTGACATTTAAAACTGCTTCTCCCGGAAATGTTCTTCCTTTTATTCTCTTGTGACATTGTGTGAAATGTGCTTGGCAGTAATATCATGTAAATTTGATCCTGCGATAGTGTGTTATGCATGTATTAAAAAAGAAAAAAAAAAATGTTCTTTAATATAAGTGTCTGTTATACAAAAAGCCTATACACACTGGTTATTAAAATATCTAAGATCTCGTTGGCTGCCGCAAGATTGGGAAAGGTAAATGTTATGTTTACTAGAATGCATGGAGGCTCTTAGGTGTAAAATGTACTAATTTAGTTCGCCACCAATGCGATTGTTTGGATCACAGTTAGACACATACAAATGTGAGCTAATGTCATAAGCAGAATCTTGCCTTATTAATTATAGAATATCACAGATTTCGCAATAAGATTCCATGGCTAGTGAATGAACACAGAAGCAGTACATAAATCCATACCATAGACTTCAACATAGAAATAAATAACGCCTGTCTACATCTTGTCGTTTTAGGAATAACAATACATTTGGCAGACACCAAAATAGCAGGAAAGTGTAGAAGCAGTTATCCCTGTATAAAGCATTAGTAAAACTGCTACGCTGAAAATATGGTAATAACAGTTTTGGGGCACCATTGCGGATAAAAGACATTAGCTGACAGGAAAATAGTGCAAGATACCAGGGCAAACACTCAAAAGTTATATAAGGGGGAATTGAGACTCGATTTTGTCCAAGTAGTGTGGTTCTAGCTAATTTAGATTGTTTACATTACAAAGAGGCATATAAGAGGGATAATCTTACCATATACAAATATATTCGGGGTGCATTACAGGGAACTTTCGAAAGACTATTCATCCAAGGGGCATTACATGACGACAGCGCAGGGTCATTCATCAAGAGTTGGAGGGAAAGGTGAGAATTTCATCTGCAGCTAACAATAGGAACGTGTTCTTACATAAGGGGCATTAAAATTTGGAATTTGTTATCCCATTGGAACTGTGATTCTATATACCAATGGGTGGAGATATCTTCA
The DNA here is from genome assembly GCA_036426205.1 of Ascaphus truei. Classification (NCBI taxonomy): domain Eukaryota; kingdom Metazoa; phylum Chordata; class Amphibia; order Anura; family Ascaphidae; genus Ascaphus; species Ascaphus truei. The sequence continues at coordinate 240,550,441 of CM071569.1, read as the reverse complement.
GAAATGGTTGACATGCATTTATATAATTAAGGGTATACAGGGATATACTGGCTGAATATTATGTACATCACATGGGAAGGATGTTTTTTGCGCGAGGGAGAAATCTGATTGCAATTTTTTGGGCGTCAGGGAAATCAGCATTGGATATGTTTGCACTGGATTTTTATTTTTTTGTTGCCTCTCTGATCAAATACTGTAATATACAAAGATAGTGGATAAGTATTTTTCATACTATTAAAAAATAAATTAGCATAGGTGAACATGATGGACATGTTCTTTTTTCATCAGCCTCATCTACTATTAACGTGTACGAATCTTCCCGGTGTTTTCCCGATAAGCGCTGTCTGATTTGTGTGGCCCAATCCCTACGTTAAATTCAGGTCGAAAGGGAGTTACTGCATTTGCAGTGATCATGACGAGGGAGCAATCCTTCTTGAAGGTCGTTGATCTATAGTAAGTGAAACGATTGATCGAAAGGCTAGTTCATTCATAAGGCAGTTCTGAAATTGGAGGGTACAGACTGCACATAGTACTCGTTGCAAGCATCTGCTACAGAGCCTGATCAAATATGTAGCACACATACACGACAAAACACTATCACTGATTAAGCTGATCAGTGAGGTTGTGTATTTGATACTCTGTAGCCATAGGAGCATACGCCTATAGGAACTCTACTTCCTGAGATTGTACTCTGTACGTGTCATTTGATAGATGTTCAATGAGGTAGCCTAATGCCTTGTTTAATTAATTGCATAGCTCATACCTAGTAGTATCATAATGTTATACCAAGGTCCTATTTTCTTGTGGTTAAACAGGACATTGTCTGTACTACGTCTTCGCATAAATGTATAAATAAAGGATCGGTCTGCTTTGTATATTGGTTGTTAACGGTCCATTTTCGGCCCTGAAATTTGCGGTATAGGCCATAACTCAGATGGCATACTAATAAATGGGGTTTATATGTTTTTCATGCTATTGAAGGTTTTTTTTTTTTTTTATTATAAAAGGTTGACTTGGTAATGCTACTTTATTAAGTGTACTAGCATGGCACAACTGTGTAGTTGGAGAGTGGATTCGGATTGTAGAATCATTGTGGCTTTCCGATGGTGGAAATGTATAGACATGTAATTGACCTAATTTATTCGCATTATTTATGGGGTAGCGGTATACATTGTATGTATGTGTGGGTACTTGTTTGGCACATTACATATGTAATATGTATATGGAAAAGTACTTTTTCTTTCTTTGGCAAGCTTGTGTATACATTCCAGCTTAAGTCTGCGTTTGTATTTCACAATTGTCTAACTGGTATGCTTTTAAATAAAATGATATGTTTTACGAATATAATTAAAGGAGCATATATAAAAAAACAGCTATTGCTTAAATAACATGCAAATGAATAAGGAGAAATCCATAAACTTATATTGTTATTTCAGTGCTTAAATTATTTAATAGCTCTCATACTGCTCTGCTTCCTAACTAAATGTATTTTGTTTTAAGTAAACTATGTCCAAAGCGACGATCAATACATTGTCCTTATTTTGTACAGAATGTGGACGCTGTTTGACTCGAGTATAGTGCACTGGGGCTGTCTGATTTTAACTTTGGCAAAACGCTATAATATTAAATAACTGAAGCGATAATGATCTAGCGAAAGAGAGGATAAGTTGTGAGGTGTTGACTAAAAGTTGTCAAGGTAAAAGGAAGGATACTAATGAGGAAATTGTTGAAAGTAATTATCTCAAAAATGTACGTACTGTCGGTGAAATGGTTGTTTGTATCAATGCAAGAATATGTGGCTTCACGGCAAAGTATCTTTGGCAAAATCTCTACAAAGAGCACGAGCGTGTTTCAATAAATTGCATTGGGGGCAGACCGCACTAGACTATTGACCACATTAAAAGTATATGATTTAACTTTATCATTAACATCACAGACATGCGAGTCACCACAATCGGCTAGGCACGTGTTGACACTAGCTTATGGTGCTAAGCCAGGAATCACGAGTTAATGTACCCATAACCGCTATAATATAACATTTGCAACATGCTTTGTTTTGTTTTTATACAAAAAGAAAAAAAGCATTTTGGGAACATAATACATAATATATTAAACAGGAAAAATAAATGTCTTTTATTTAACACAACATGTGAAAGGTACTAGTCGGTTGAACGAGGCGTTGAATGCCTGATATTAAAAGCATATTATCTATATATATGTAAAAAGCCAAAAGAAGCAAAACCGATCCTAGTGCAATATGTCCAAAAAAATACATAGTTCATTATACCTGAAAATTCCATATGCTACCATCACAAACAAACAAAGTAAAAACAATCTTATTCTATTTTTTGAGGTATACCATACACCAGACGAGGTATTGCAGCTGTCAGCTCACGTCTGTGGTCTTCAACCGGCATGGGGATTGCGAGGCAATGCTCCTCTGGGATCTCCGTCCAGCAGGAACTTCATGGAAGCGACACTGTGGTGTCGATTGTCCTGTCGAAACAAAAGTCTAATCGTTATCTAGTGTCCGCCTGGGCTTAAACCGTGTACAGCGTGTGAGGGCAGGAAATTGCTGGCCCGATAGGCGTTTGCGAGTTCCAGGGATGGAAATAGTGGTGATCTCAAACATTAACAATGCAATCATACAAGCGCCACGCGTTCTTGGCACATTACGTGATTTCATCGGGATGGATCTGAGTATTATCTATCATTGGTAATATATTAATTAAAAACAATCCAATCAGAAGCATCGTAGCGAAGTTGAGCTCGATTAGGACCAGTTGGAGATGGCTCGTTTAGTTGCATAACCGCTTTGTATATCACAGAAAACGAATACTGATCAGATATCAACAGCAAATTATAACTTAACAACAAAAATGAAACCTTATCTAATGTCAAATCTTAGCAATGCGGATAATAAAACTATCATTATGTAACTCAAACAGTAAATAAAGTATGGAAAATGTATAGACAGGTGCTCGCATTTTAAGAACAAATGTATATTATATCTCTCATTGTGTGAGTGTATGACGCATATGTTTATCACTTAAATACGTCATTAGGATATATCTATGTATATATTTATAATATCCTATCATATATTATATTGTATATATATCTAGATTAATATATATATATATGAATATCATAATCATATATATAGATATAAAACGCAAAAAGGAGACACATGCCCACTCTTTACTATACCTCGACTAGTTTTGCAAAAACCGTCTCATACATAAGGTTTACTGTACAGTATGTCTCTATATGATGTCTTGGAGGAACGTTTGTATCCTTCACCATTATGTAGAAGACGTTACTCCAGTATCTCATCTCAAGGGAACGCCTGGCTTAGCTCGATCATATTTTTGATATAATACATGTTGATTAAGATCACACCATTAATAACTGTGGATTAAAGTGTTTCATATACTGTATCATTTCCATTCCTCAAAGACGGGATCCTATGCTCTCGCTCACATACTGGGCAATACACACCACGAACAACATAATAAATTAGAACACAGGTTTGCAATTAGCATATATATCTGATAAGGCTAGAGGTTTTCGTTGAAAAGTTACTAGTCTGTTTGACAACACACCTACATGTCTAGTCCCACCTACGATGTATAGTCACTAACCTACATGTATAGTTCACACCTCCAATGTGATAGTCACACTTACATATATAGTCTATCACCTACATGTATATTCACAACACCTACATTGAAACATGGCACAGTTTTTTTAGCTGCGAACAACTTTATCCTTTTCTCTGCTTTGTTTTTTTTGGGGCATGATCGTAACGTGAATCCTGGAGAGATATTTTTACCATAAACTGTTCAAAACTGACAGTGCTGATTCAGTAGGTTACACTGTCGCACAGAAACCGATTGGACCTTCATACGGAGCTTTTGTCATATTGTAGTCCACATCGCATACTTATTACATGCTAATGGGAAAAAAACGTGGCATTCCAAAAGTGGGAAGTTCCTAAAAACCTGAACTAGACGACATATTAGGACAAATATGGTATTTAAATGCTCATATCTAGGACTTAAACATGGGCATTGTTCTTTTAAACCATCTGTTGAATGTATGTGTGCAATCATTCTGATATCCGATTTATACATGTGAACTACCCTCAACTATGCCTGATGTATACAAGCACAGCATGTTCAGCAAGCTGCTGGTTGAAGATGCATATAGCCACTAATAGGACTCAGGACAGCTGTTTCGACCTGATATTGCTTCATACCATGTGACATTTACACTAGAGCCATTTTAAAGTATCAAAAAAGGCTCGTAGTCACGTCAAAATGACATTATATGCAGCAACTATAGCGTATTGTTGGTATAGTCAGCAAAGTACCTCATTCCCATTATGCTTGGAGTCCATATTAAAGTTTGTGGTAGCTGGTGAATTCTATGACAGGTTTGTAACAGTTCAGATAAAGATGCGAATGTGGTTTATATGGCTATATAGGCCCATGTTGAACTACACCGTCCTTTAATGTTCTCACATGTCTTCTAGATCAAATATTTAGGCATCATAATCGACGTTTAATCTTCAAAGCTATATATTTCATTCGCAACAAAATGTAAATATATTGTCTTAACATCCCAACATAAAAAGCAATAAATCACTTTATGATACTATGGATTAAAGTGAGAAATAAGTCGAGAAAAACTAGCTGAAATATTTAATTGACTATAAATGCAAAGAAACAAGAAGCAAGAATGGGCCGAGGAGCGCGCACGTATGTGCGGTACGGCTAGAGTGTCCACGTGAAGCTCTGCCCTGTGGATTTGTTTCGCGGCGGAGGTCTGTGTCGGAGAACGCGGTCTCCCTGCTGTACTGTAGTTATTTCTGTGTAAGGTAAATTGGTCCGGATCTCACCCTGGTATATCAGGCATGAGCTTCTCGGTTTCTCTCCTACCCCTCCTTTGTCCGGCTATATTTTAAAACTAGTTTTTTTAGAAATTTGTGGCCTATTGTTATTGTACCTCCTTTTTGGGTTATAGCGTAAACTTTAATGCTTCTCAGTGCGCCATTCTGCCTGCTTTGTGTCTTTCTTTGTCTGTAGGCTCTCCCTTCCAGGAGGCTTCACGTTTCTAGGGTTGTGAGATCCGCATAGGGTAGACGGGCAAGCAAAGAGAGGCCCGGATTTCCTCCCCCTCGTATCTTCTCCAGTACATCACCAGCTGGCGGAACAAACTCATGAACTTTTTCCATACGGATATGACCAAATCTGTTCCTGATTTAAATCTATAGAAGGAATTGCATCTGGGTTCCACAATGCGCGCAGTCTCGCATCTCATAGCTGTAGCAACGTGTGCTGTGCTTGCTTATCAGCTGTTACCCGATCTCGATACACGTTGGTTGGTCTTCCTAATAAGCATAGACCACGGGGTCCATTCTGAATGTGAAGCCCAAAAAAAAAAGATCCTTTGCAGCCAATCTCGGATCTGGGTCCAGAAGCACTATTTTCGGCAAGACCACAGGCAGTGAACCAATCCCGTTCCCGCACTGCCTAGGGCAGATGCGGGGAAGAGCCTGAGGATTGAATGTTAGCTAATCTCAACTGGGGTGAGATACCAACGTAAAGTACGCTTATATGCGTTCTCCTTAATGTGAGTGCAGATGGAGGCTAGCCGCGGCCTTAAATAATTGCTGACCAGTCATCGTCATCTAACGTTCTGTTAGGTCGATTTCACACTGCATTTAAACCGGGCTTGCGTATGGTCAGGTCCATTATTGACCACTCCTCTCTGTTATAAAGCAGATATTCAGTCCCCGCGTATCTGACCCTCGCACGCAAAAGCTGTTCGAAATTGTTCATGGTGGGCTCACCGGGTGTGCGTGGTAATATGCCTAACCTGGAGTGGGTACCAATAAATTCATGTGTAGGTATGTCCCTTTCTGACTGAATATCTCAAAGGATTAATTCGCCGCTTACCCTCAAGGTACTTCAGCCGTCTGATCCCCAAATTGCGCCAAGCGGGAAAAATCGTGTACTTGTGCATAAACCAGGAGCAAGGTCTGAGTACCGTATTAGGGGAGCCATTAAAAGTGTGTGTTTAGAGGTTCAGTGCGAGGCGATATTTTTGGATGCCTCCAGAACGAGCAGTGAGTTAGAACAGAGGGACAGGTGGACGAGTATATCTCTTCACCTGTATCCTCAGGTACCAGATAGGGCACTGAGCTGCCAAAGCGGGCACACATTCTCGCTCCAGCGCCACCCACGCCTAAAGCTCAGGGCGTCGCCATGCATTGCGTGATTGACCAATTGTGCCGCTTTGTAGTAGGATAACACGATCGGCAAATGCCAGACCCCAAGCACCTCTTTAGGTTCTGCATCATTTGGTTTGATCCGTGGCTTTTTCCGCATCCCAATAAAGTTTTGAGTGATTGTTGGAAGCCCTGTAATGTCGCCGACACAGGGCTTATCGGAAGAGTTTGGAACAGATATAAATGCGGGGGAGGAATTGATAATCATTTTTAAAGCACCCTTTGATTTCTATAGCAGGTTTTAGCCCACCTCTCAAGCAGTGCAAGACTTTCCTGACGGGGTATACACCGTATAATATTGGAACTGTGTAATCATAGGATAGTCTCCGCTGTTGCACATCTCCCCGTTATTTTATTATTCCTTTCACGTTGTATTTGTATATATGTTAAATAAAATGTTATTTTAAAAGTACCTATAATTAGAGTGTGGCCACATTGCGAGAGAGAGGGAGAGGGACCGACGAGTGAGGGAGAGAGAGGGCGAGGGGCAAAAAGATGAGGGCGAGAGGGCGCAACACAGAGAGGGCGAGGAGATGAGGGCGAGAGGAGGGGGCGGCAGGGCGGAGAGCACAGACACACGAGTGAGGCGGGAGAGAGAAAAGACACCAGAGATGAATGTGAGGGGAGACTCTGCTTGGGGGAGAAGGCGAGAGACAGAGACACAGAGGGCGAGAGACAGAGACACAGGGCAAGGCAAAGAGACGCCCCCCCAGCACACAGAGCGCGGAGGAGAGAGGACACACAAGGGGCAAGAGTAGAGGAGACCCCACACACAGAGGGCGAGGACACACACACACACACAAAGAAGACCACTTCCCGTCCCAGTGCATACCTTTTTTGTAAGTTAAAAAGTATTTATAAAATCAAAAAAAAGGATGCGCCACCGGGATCCTGCAATAGGAAGCAGGTTGTGTCCCATGCTCAGTCGACGATAGTGGCCTTCCTTATTGGGGGGGAGTGAGCTTGGAAAAGACGGTAGCAGCGGGACTATTCCCGATTTCCTTACGACAAAAAAAGTTTTTTTCTTAAAAAGACTGAACTGCAGCTTTATTTTTCATTATTGATGTTTTTTTAATTCAGATAGTTTCATGTGGGGCCAATCCTATTATTACATAAAGAACTGAAGCTGCAGTACAATTCCGTTCATATATTGATCGGGAATTTGGGCGACATTTTTAACTATGGGAATGTTTTCATCTGTTTCTGTCAGTGGAAAGCTCATGATATAGTTATGACCGTCGTCCAAGTGAAGTGTGTGCTCGTCCGATCTGCTTGATGATGCAAGAGATATAAGTGTCCGAAGCCCTGCCACCGACCCGGCTGGACGGGGGGGATGGGGGGTTCTGCCGCATGGTCGCAGGGGGGGGGGGGGGGCGGAGGGGCGGGGGCCGAGGAGAGTGTGACTGTGTCACCCTTTGCCCCGATCACGTGCTGCCTGCCTGCCTTGCCTGGGCGGCGAGATGGAGGCGGGGGCTTGTTGGACTTTGGAACGGAAGGAGCAGGGGTTGGCGGGGGGCGTGTGGGGGGGGAGTGGCGTAAAGGAGAAATGGTCTGGCGGGGGAAGAGAGGCTGGGGGGAGCGCAACGGGTGGTGGGGGGGAGCTGGGGTGGTGCGGGATGGGAGGTGGGCGTGCGGTGCGGGGTAGAGATGGGGGGGTGCGTGGGGGGGGTGCGGTGTGGGCGTATGTATTGTGCGAGCGTAGGTGCGTGGGCGTTTGTATTGGGAGAGGGGCGTGCGGGAGAGAGATAAATATATAGAGAGAGGAGGAGAGAGAGAGAGAGAGAGAGAGAAGTAGCGAGAGACAGGAGGACAGGAGAGAGAGAATTGGAGAGACAGAGAGAGAGGAGAGACAGGAAAGACACAGACAGATTGGTTGTTTTACATGCTGTGTGTGTGATATATATATATTGTCCTGCCGCATAAGTGTGTAATGAAAAAAGTCCCAAATGAATATGTGATAAGGTGATAGTTCCAATTTTACAACCTTGAGTGGCTGGTGAGAAACGAACCCAGTTCACAGTTCATAGGGGCAACAAGCAGTTCTTCTCATGGGATGGACTTGATCCTGCATATGTGAAATATCAAGCAAAGAGAACAAACATTGCGCAGTATGTTTGAACAAACACTGGTTATTTGAAAGCTGAGTTATCTAAAATGCCTACTTACTAGAAGTGGCTAGATCACATGCAGGGGAGAGAAACTGTTCTTTGTGCCTTCTTGATCCTGGAAGCCTTGTTTATAGCACGAACCCCTCGTGGTATCCGGTGTCTCCGTGGATCCTGAAAAGCTGTCTCTTCGAATCCTGTCTTTAAGGAATCCTGCACCTTTTTCTTCGTTAGGGAACAGAAAAAGGACAGAGGATTGCGCAGCACAGTAAAAACTTTTAATGACGCCTTCCTAAAAACATAGATAAAAAATACTCACAAGAGAAGGTGACCATGCATACAATACAGAAGTGCCCGGCCCAGCACACACAAACATAGCCGCCTCAGTCACTGAGAGTCCGTTTAGGTACCGTGTGTACCTCGCGTGTATCCGGCGCACATGGGTGACGTCACCGTCTTCAATATGACTGGCAGCCGGGATGCCTGGGACACTGCTTCTTAGGCTCCTCCGGTGGGAGCCATCGCAGGTGGAGGCGCTGCACTAAGTACGAGGTTACTTCTATTATTTATACGTGCCCCAGGCTCCCCGTGGCGGAGGTTTAGGCCTCCTGTGAGCCTAACAGGTAAAGCACCACACCTGGTAACATTAAGTTCCCCGCACACACATACTATATGCTATTGGGTGGGGGAATACCCGTTACATACATATACAGTACATTGGGAGTTTTTCAATTGCAGACGTTATAAATACAAGAGTAGGAAGGATCCGAAGATTCCAGCGGTGCACAGCTTGTAGAGATGAGAGACCAGCAAGGTGTGGATTAAAAATTAAATTTTATTGAAAAAACATATGGTATGGGGGACACACTCTGACGCGTTTTGGACCTGCGTGGTCCTTAATCATAGAGCTCAGATTAAGGACCACGCAGGTCCAAAACGCGTCAGAGTGTGTCCCCCATACCATATGTTTTTTCAATAAAATTTCATTTTTAATCCACACCTTGCTGGTCTCTCATCTCTACAAGCTGTGCACCGCTGGAATCTTCGGATCCTTCCTACTGTTATATTGCACACCGAGCGTGGATGCACGCACAGGAGAACAGCCATATGTGAGTATTGTATGTCTCCCTTCATTGAGACTGGATGACCGGTAACAGTGCGGCAACACAAGGGTCATGTAGGGCACAATCCTACAAAGTAACGGTACGTTAACCCTCATTCATGTTATTTGTCATTATGATAGATTCATGTACCAAGCACTGGGTCCAATACCTAGTTATGGTTATAGGCTGACTCCATAACCTAATAAGGATTTTTATTATCTACTGAAGTTCTGAACGAGATTGAGCACTGTTTTTGGGACTCTTGCCCCATAACCACATGTTATAAATACAAGGACTTGTTCTTCTGGTGCACTGGCGTTCTATACATTTCAAGTACTGTAGGTCTGGTACAGAGAGTCAAAATCTTACAGCAGTTTAACCCCCGACCTAACAGAATAGTTTGTCTCCTTGTGGTAACTATTTGTTTTTCCATGACCCGGCATTACATAATCAAATAACAAATAAAGTCACATCATAACAATTAGTGGGCCTCGTTGTCAAACTGCTGTAGATAATAAATGATGCTGCACACTACGGTCACGCTGCTGGGCACAATCTCGCATCCCAACTTTGCAGCCCAAAGAAAACATGGCCCCGCCGTATGCTATTTGTCCACTCTTTATTCAGAATATTTATATTTAAAGCAAGATTGTAAAATGGAAGGTGATTTGCCACAGGCACGGCACAGCGTTTCCTGCCGGTAGCCCAGTTTCTTCTTGAACGTATACAATTCCTATCAGGAAATGGTCTCCTCTTTAGGGATTCAGTGAGTAATTACCAGACAGCCGTACTGCACATTTTGTTTATTGTTTCATTTGCACATTTCATGGCCTTACTGCCATTACAGTTTGTACAATTACAACCAATAAAGCCTTAGGGCCTCTTTTGATGCACTGTATGCAATTTTTGGAAAGAGACCTAGATTTACTAAATGTTGATGAATTTAAAAAAATTGACATTAATGGTATTTACCGCAAATTTTATTTTTCGTCCTATTCACTCGAGTAATACCACAGGCGGCAAACGGCGATAAGACGCTTATTACCGTGGCGACATGCCAGCTTTATGTTTAATAGTGGTGTATGTCAATAAGCATGCAAATGAGAAATTAACGACAAATGACGTATTCACGTGCCATTAACGAAACTCTGATACCCGGCGATATTGGGCTAATGCCACAACATCATGGCAACTTTGATCACCTAGCCCAAGCTGGCGTTAGACTGATCTTACCTATGTAAATAAATGCCACTATAGACATACAGTATAGGCAAGATAAGACTAGGAAACCTAGCATAGGTGATGCAAATACATAAGATTGCAGAACATATTAATATATTAAGCCCTTAAGAGCCCACGTCAGGGCTGGTCATGGTCCACCCATGAGTAGCTGGCCGCTTGGGCTACTAAAAGCGTAATATCTGCATATCTGCACATATGGATGTTATGCTTTCTGTGTTTTACCTATAGGGTGTTTATGTTGTACATTAACCCCTTTGGTGCCTGAAGACATTCCTCTGCCATACATTGGTAGTCTCAGGCATCGGAAGGGTTAAATACTTTTCTGCTATAAGTTTAGTAAGAAATCCTTTTTCATAACCCTATTTCTTGCATCGCTATTGCTGATTAACAAAGATTTATATGAGTTAACGTTTATTTGAATCACAAGCACAGTTTACTGATGAGTTTACACAATTTTTATGTATGCACATGATAATCAATATCCCAGCTCATTTATGGATAAGTAATTCTTTGTGAATACGGCGGTGGTTGTAGAAATATTAGTGGTAATCCAATTTTTTTTTGAATGCCGAATTTTAACGCAACAATATTGCCCATTAGTGAATCTAGCCCCTAAGAGTTTCCACACACTGTTACAGTACACTGCAGGTGAGAAGTCTATTTGTGCTGCGGAATGCGAAGAAGATGTTTGATAGAGATTTAGCAATTACGTGGCAGTGAGCAGTGATAACAGAGACCACGCAAGTGTAAGTGAAACTGTTTAGAACCATATGGGGTACGTATATTTCTATCTCATTCACCTTAATTCACCATTAACTACTGAAACAAACAGGGTCTTGGGGAGAAAGTGTAGTTGAAGAAACATTTAGCAAAGACAATGAAGCCATGAGTTTATTTGCATGTTTTCCATTAATCCCCCAAACCGGCTTAATTTAACCCACAGGCACATGACATACAGTGGTTAGTGGTTAGAAGTGTGCAGAAAGATTTTGGGTAATGACATGTAACTGATCAAGTGTGAATGGCATTACCAAGAACCTTTGCCTGCGTTTTAACCCTTGTGGGTATGAATAAGGCAGGTTTTGGGGACAAATGGAAACATGCAAATGCATTAATGTTCTCTGTCTTTGCTGTAACTTGTACTGTGGAGAGTTTCTTTGGGGGGGAGTATTTGTATATCATATTTTGGATAAGGAAAATATGGATGACAGTTTTATCTCGTAGGCTGGGATTCACTAAGCACTGATAAGGGGTATCAGAGCTCAATCTTGACTCTAATACAGATAATGTGGCGTGAAGGTTCAATACCCGTTACTGGAGCTTAGTGAGTCTGCTACGTAGTGAGACACAAAAGCTATAATGGAGGGAATAATGTATTCTACTGAACAAAGCCTTCTCTGCGTACAATACACACTTTTCTGCCCCCATACATATAATGTTCCCGACTGTGATCTTTATCAGCTTTATTACAGCCTATAAATATGCATTACGAATGAACATTTTCAATATTATAACTGAAGTGGGCATAGATTTCCCCAAATGTATTAGCACTGCACAAAAAAGGTGAAAATGTACTTTGCAACTCTAAAAACACCTTTTTAATAGAACACAGAAAGACAAGTTTCCCTATTCCATTTAGAAAGACAGAGAAACGCATCCTGCACGGTTACATTCTTCAAGGTAACTGCATTTAGTAAATGTCTTGTACATTTTTACGAAAGAATTGTACAATACACTCTTTTTTTTTTAAGCAAGAGTTTCATTATCAAGTCATTTTTATTAGTCAATATATTCCATGTATTTTTCCCTAATCGTAGATACAAACTACATATGTACAAACAATGCAGCTGCATCTATTTTTATGCAAGATCGCCTATAACACAACACAGATTTGTGAATAGGATTATATTTAAGAAGATGACAAAGGCACAAGAACCTAAAAGCTGACCATACTTGCAGATTGCACAGTAGTAATTTATATGCCTAAAATTATAGCAAATCACAATACACACACACTCCTCCCCAAGTATACGTGCATTTTATAAATGCCTCAATAGCATGTCATATTCTTTATTATATCCTTATGTAGAAATATATTTGCATTATTATATTTAGCTTTTAAAAGTGCAAAGCTATGTCAGCTTGATATAATGCCCTGGTTCCAATATCAGAATGAATTATTTTAACACTGTTTGTTAATGCAGTAAAACAAATAGGAAGAGAATGATAAGGGATAATCGTAACACCTGCTGTCCACACAGATCTGAATATAAGAGTATTGAATCAAAGGCTCAGATTCACTAAGCTCCATTAGAAAATTTAACGTGATGTTAACCATAAAAAGCACTGCGTTATTTTACCGGTTGTTCTACGTTATATGAAAACCGGCTCATTACAGCCCAAAGGATATTCAGGCTACAGTATATTCACTAAGCTTAGTTAAGGTTAACGGCAGGAAATAACGTTACGTTATTTAAGTCATTCCTAATTCTGCCGTTACTCCCATCCAGACACTGAAAAAGGGCTTTTGCTGGAGCACTGTGGAGGAGGGAGAGAAGAAGAGGGGGAAACCAATTTAGGAGGGTACCCATTGATTTATATACCTCCACATAGCTTAACCCAGGGGTACGCAAACTGGAGTGCGCGGCGCGAGATTTTGGGGGGGGGGGGGGGGGGGCACACCATTTACAGAGGCCCTGCGCTCTACCATTTAAATTGAATGCCGGGCGAGGCGCGAGGCCTCTGTAAGTCTCGCTTACCTGGTCTCAGCCGCCTCTTCGGCTGAGTCAAATGACAACGCGTTGCCGACATCGCGTGATATAGTGGTGTCATATGATGTGCCATGCCACAGAGCCGGTAAGAAGGGGGGGGGGCGCGAGCAGGGTGGGAGAGCAGACAGGGGGTGCAAGCAGAAAAGTTTGCGCACCCCCGGCTTAACCTATACTCCACGTGGTAAGATACATGTGAACACACCTGCAATACCTCCTCTGGCAACCGTACATCTCCCTCCTCCTTACACTCCCGCGTCTCATTTAGGGTTGCCAGGTGTCCGGTGTTGAACCGGATACACTACCGACACACTTTATCACACTGCGGCCAGATCCGCAAGCCGGGAGATTTCCCGGCTTGCTAGTGGCCGCCCCTCGGCGTGCCGCGCGTCATAGACGCGCGGTCACGCGTCTTCGGGAGCGTGCGCCCCCTGCACGCGCGTCCAGGGGCTCCCCGAGGGAGCCCTGGTGTCCCGCGATCGCGGGACAGCGGCAGGGGGTTCCGGGGGACCCGGCGGACCCGGCAGCGGTAGGGAGAGCGCCCCGATCGGAGGGCGCTCTTCCGCTGCTTCGGCGCGCGCCCGTCACTCTCGGGCGCGCGCCAGGCTACTGCTGCGGCCAAGAACGGGCAAATGCTCGAATAAACTTGGCCGCAGCAGTATACATTTTATAGAATATAAATTGGTGCAAATTGGTGACTACTTGGCGTGAGATTTAGAAAAAAATGACGTAACAGCCAGGTCATTTATAAATAACATTCTTCCTCACCAACGATTCTCGCGCGCGTCGCACCTTTCACCATTGTCTCCAGTAATTTTTGGACAAGCCGCCTGGCAACCCCAGTCCCATTACCATAAGCCCTTTTCTAGTATTCTGTGACGTTAACCGCATTCTACTTAGCTCAATTACATTGGTTGTTTTTGCACATGCAATCCCTGTCACACAACAGAAAAGGGAAAGGATGAATCATCAGATTCTCTTGGGTTATGCAGTCAGTGGACAGCAACAAGGTAAAAACCCACGGGCATTGTTAACAGCTCTGCAACATGCTTTTTTCATTATCTGATAAACTTCTCAGGGAAAAGTATTTGTATATTTGTCAAGTATGACTGCAAAATGTAGTGTGCTTTCCTTGATTGTACAAGATGTCTGTAATAAGAATGAAATATCAACAGTGAAGTTATTTGTAAAAAAAGAAAAAAAAATGTTTTATTTGACTGTTTTTGAATAGTGAAAAACAGCGTTGCATGTATTGCATAAATGCCCCATAGAAAATAAGAGAATATTCCTTATAAACCTGGTGCTGTTCTGGAACATATACTGTATTTATTGAAAAGCCCCCATCCTATTGGCTGTATTCTATGCATACTTTCTCAGAATTCCCAGAATACACCGATGTGGAAAACGGCTGCAGGGTGATCCCTTTTAAGCCATAAACACATTATGTAGTTATGAATGCTAGCAAACCAGAAAGGTGGCGACCAAGCAATCCTGTTATAACCTCTTCATATTACCAATAAGGAATCAAAATACCATAAATACAAATATAGGATAATGTATCTGTTGTCTAAATTTTGCTTAGGTTGAACTCGATGGACATGAGTCTTTTTTCAACCTCATCTACTACTGTATATAACCATTAAACTACCGTACGTTCAGTATTGAAGACTTGGCTGTCAATACTGTGTATAGTATAACTTACATCAGGGGAGCACAATCTTTTTTCCCTGCGCCCCCATGGCGGCTGTTCCCCTCTCTCCGCGCTCCCCCCCCCTTCCTTGACTCCGGCGTCATGACGTCACGTTGCCATGGCAACGGGACATCACATGATCTCGGGGCATCCTTTGACGCCTCATTGCCATGGCGATGCGTCATCGGAGCCAAGGTAAGTGCAGTATACAGAGGCCTTCTCCGCTTCCCCGGCACTTCATTTAAGTGCCTTCGGGAAGCGCGCGGGGCCACTGTAAACGGGGGGCGCCCCTCCCAGTATGCGCACCGCTGGCTTACATAGAGGCTGCCACGGCTTACATAGAGGCAGCCACGGCTTATCCCTGAAACAACATTAAATGCATGACGTAGAAGGAGTTCTCAACTCCAGTCCTCAAGACCCCCCGGCAGGTCAGGTTTTCAGGATTATCCCTGCTTCAGCACAGGTGACTGAGCCACCTGTGCTGAAGCAGATATCTTGAAAACCTGACCAGTTGGTGGCCTCTGAGGACTGGAGTTGAGAACCCCTGAAGTAGGATGTTCACCAGTTTAAATGATTGTACCCTGTGTCTTTTTAACTTGCTTTAGTAGTTACATGGACTGTGGAGTATTAGGACAAGCTAGAGAAGGAGTTACCTGCAGAATATAAAATAACTTACAGTAACACCGCACGCACACACGTGTGGAATGTCCTGCACGTGCAACACAAATGCTGTGCAAGGATCCCTGCCTGTGCCTATCAGAATGCAGGATGTGTAGTCTGCATCATGTTTAAGATTGATTAGCTACCAGTCTACATTGTGTTATTATAATTACAAAACAAAACGCTTGATTAATAGCTCCCAGAAACAAGCAGGCTGATGCCTGGACTTAAACTATCTGGTGCCTGGCTCGCGATCCATTGCAGAATCCTTGAACAGCGTAGCTTTGTTACACTGTAAACATCATCATTATGAATTTCCTGAACAAGCTAATGTAGTTGCATGTAAAATAATATCCCACTGACCAGTACGGTCACTTCTTTATTCTTGGTGGTAAAAACCCACACTGCAACTGAGTTCATATTGAGAGCTATTCATACCGACTTCTCCGGGGAGAAAAATGAAAGCTACATTACACCGCATCCAAAGGCAATGTGCAAATATTGATGTGATTTAATAAAGTCAGGATATTAAGACATCTTATTTATTTTCATCTTTGTGCGGGCAAAGATTTCATATGCGAGTATATAGTAATATATATATATACGAATATTATTGCTTCTTCTCTATTGCTGTGAATAGTACAGTATATTGCATAAATATTGATCTAATGGGAAAAAAATAAAGTTAGCATTTTTACCAGGCGTAAATGTAACTCTTTCAGTACCCAAGGTCCAACACTTTGCAATGTGTTCCCAGCCACTTCAGCACAGAACAAGTAATTCAATCAATATCTTAAAGGTTTAATCTCTCCTACAAAGTGTTATTTTTTTTTGTATGGAGAAGAAAAGGAGTTGCACTTTAAGGAATACTAGTTACATTTTCCCCAGTCCTGCAGAAAACGGCTTCCTACTGAAATCGAAAGTGACTCCCTATTGACAAATCTATACTACATACACTTGGAATATATAATATATAAGGTGCAATATATAAGACATAGATGTCATTTTGTGTAACCCCGCTTGTATTTTTGGAAAACGTACTGTACAATGTTTGGACTCTAGACGTTCTTATCTGTTGTTAGGTGAGACTTTAGAGCAGGTTTACTTTGCATTGTCATTTCCAGAATAAAATAGCTGAATATTGCTGTGAATGTGCATTCTCCCTGTAATGAGAAAGGTAAGCAAAATGCATTTTTTTCTATTAAATAAAATTCAGGTAAATATTATAAAGGTTCAAGACAATGATCTTATCCATTTCAACATACTTTCAGATTAAATAAATAGCAGCATGATGCACATCACTAGTCCTAGGTATTCCCCTGGAAACTATGGATGCCGCACAAAAGATAAATATCAACAAGTCCATTGTCTTTATGAATTTTTGACAAAGAAAAAGTAGGTTATGGTGTATGCTTATGTAACAAGGCTGTATCATAGTATAATGTTCATTTTGGGCAGCTGTTCAATTGTGTTCTATAGTGTCCATATTTATTTTGAAATATTTAATTTCCCTTATATATAAAAACACTGTTATGTAAATTTTACAGTTTGTAAACGTCAATGCAACGGACATCAGCATCTCACAACCTAACAACTAACTCTGCAACAAAGATGTGAACATGTATCTGAAAGGAACAATGTATTACAATCTTCCAGCACTCCATGTAATACAAGAACAATGTACTAAATATGACAAGGACGCTTCTACAATAATTAGTGCTTTATCTTCAGTTTGTAACTCCTCTCACTGGCTGTTATACCAGGCATAAGGCAAAATATACTGTATATTGTAATCCTGGTTTGGAATGGTTTGTGGATGCATATTTTGAACAAAGGATTATTATTATTATCGTTTATTTGTCAAGCATTTTTTAGTGTACTTGTGACTGTCAAATGCATTTCCTTTTAGAGCAGGTAAATTAACTCCTCGCTGCTAGTAGAGCTGACATTTTTTCAGGAAGACATCCTCTTACTTATCTACTGATAATGATTTCTCTAAGAACACTGTAATATTTCATGTTTGGTGATGCAATAGTCTGAGTTAATTGTAGACCTTGCAATTGTGTTTCAAAGGGGACATACTATATGCACTAGCAAACACTATGAAAAGAGGTATGAGCAAAAGGAGCCACAGAAAGTATTATTTCATACACATACTATATAATCATTTCCTTCACTTTGTGAGTCAATTGCCCTGAGGCCTTATTCAACATACAGTATGGAAGCGGCTTTCTTGTGCTGTAGCCGAGTTTAGTCTCATTTATTTGAATATAATATTTCTGCTTAATTAATGAATCTGAATGGGGACGTAATGCCTTGATTCACTAAACGGTGCTGAGCTTTAGCACACTTTGGTCCATATTCACTAAAGGGTGCTAAGCATTAGAACGGCCAAACTCCTATTCAGATTAATGGAATGTAGAACGTGCTACAGTTTAGCACCCTTTAGTGAATACGGGCCCTTAACTCCCATTCATGGGAGTAAAAGAGTGCTAAAGCTTAGCAACATGTAGTGCATCTGGGCCTGATCTGGAGAAAAGTTGTTCTACGTAAGTGTCAATTGTATATGACCTGAAAAAGAAGTCACTTTTCATAAGTACATGAATTAATTAAAAGGCACCCACACAGTCTGTGTGACACAGGGCCAGCTCCTTCACTGAAGTGTGGTATAGCTTTACAATCTAAGCCAGGGCCGTAATACAAACTAATACTCATTACATATACTGAGGATCTAGAAGGAGAAACTGATCCTACCCATTCAATGTCAGGTGGCCTGCAAGACATTGCATGTGGCCCCAATTGCAGCAGAAGGGCTAAGATACATTTGCGTGTTAGATCAGTTGCGATTCAGTATCAAAGGCTTCTAGGGATCTGTTTTCCTTTACTGAAAATGATAGGGGTTGTTGTAAGGTTGCAAATCATACAGAAAACCTTTTGCTGTTTCGTCTCAGTAATGACATTATATATGCATGCCACGTATAATAGCATGCCACAGACATTGAAATGTTCATTAGAAAATACCACTTTTCCCCCCTATTGTTTACTAGTAGAAACAGGAATTGTACAAGAAGAAAATATATTATCATTATTTGGAATAGGAAAACTAAGAGCCCCTTGTCATGAGAACCAAGAAATGCAGGCCACGGGAGTTAGAGGTAAAGCTTGTCCTAGTGCCCCCCTGCCGTCTAAAGGTTACCATGGCAACCTCAGAAGTTAGAGGTAAAAGAAATAATCATGACAAACATTGTGATTCCTGCTTTAGCTCCTACTCAATGCTTAGCACCCTTTACAACTAGATCAAGTAAGCACAAAGCACGCACAAAAATAGCGCATTGTAGAACTCCGGTGCTGTCAGAGACTCACTCTGACGCACTCAATAAGGGGATAACTCCAGTCAGAAGGACATGCTTATGTCAACTTTGCTTTATTGCATTAAATAGAAGTAGCTTTGGTAGTCTAGTTGCGATATTGCAAAATAAATGAGTACTTCATTATTAGGGGAAGACAAGTTTTCAAGAGCTCCCTCTGTCTCTCTGTCTCATATGTAACGTAAAACTAAGATAACAATCTAAGGCAGATGAGGTAGAGAGAAGGAATGGCAGAGGGAATGATAAATAACCAGACAGAGCAATAAATGGGTGAAAGGGATATTTGCATGTACGACTATACTGTACATCCATCAGCAGTAGGGGGTTGGGGGGGGGGGAGGGGAGAGGAAGGGGTTACATTGAAAAATTCATAGAGAGGCAGGGAAAAACATTACAGCAATTATGATAGTGAGTAAGAAACCCCATATCAGCATTAAGTCCTCTTTTTTTTTTTAATGTCAAAGAGAATGATCATTTTGAGTTGAAATGTTTTGCATTGCAGAAAGAAGAGATGCACATCATGTCACTCTCCCCAGAACATGGAGCATCTTCTGATGCAATAAAAACATATTCTGTTACAATGTCCTCCTGATCGAGCCATCTCCTTACTGAGTGCGATGGATTACCCATCCCCTTAAACCTGGAAAGGTTCTAAACCATCAAGGATGTCTGGAACCTTTGTGCCTTAAGCCAGGGGTGCGCAAACTGGTTAGTCTGCACCCCCCCTGCCTGCTCTTCCCCCTTACCTTGTCACTGACGTCACGTGACGCTGCGTTGCCATGGCGACGTGTCACCAGAAGCTGCCAGAGATCAGGTAAGGGAATTTACAGAGGCCATGTGCGATCCGCTGGCATTTCATTTAAATGCTTTGGGGGAGCGTCCGGGGCCTCTGTAAGCGGCGCGATACCCAAGTTTGCGCACCCCTGCCGTAAGCGCTGCTTGGCAGCTCCCTGCTGCAAAATGAAATGAAAATGTCCACGTAAGAGATGTGCAAAATGTTGACATGAGATCGTGAACCATGTGAAATGTGCCTTTTGTTGCTCATGAAATTTTCAAAAATTGCACTATTTGCTTAATGCCGTGACTAAAAATATGGCGCACACCCACACACACACCATGTTTTGCACACTATTGTGACATTTCGCCAATTACTTGCATAATTGCAAAATCTAAGACTCATTTTTATGACATTATTAGCCCTTTAAGACTTGGTGAAACGTTTTGCAATTAAATGAATTTGGTAGAAAACACTTACAATTTTGCAAATTTTTTGAAAGTTTTGCACTTCTTTACCCTAATAGTACAAAAAGTCAGCTTCCTTTTGTAGCCAAGAGCTGCAAAACCCTGATATAGCACTGAGATCTTCCCATACTGCGCACAATATTTAGTATTCAGCCCTGGTCTGATAAGGATAAGTGATTATTTTGGTCCCATTTTGCAGCTGACAGTTGCTCAGTGCAGCAAATATCTTATTATCATTAAAGATGCAATCCTCTTCCTCCAAAAAAAAAAGGTTTTGAACCCCCCACCACAATAATTAATAATTAGATGAATCAACACTCTCCCCAGTGTGACACTGCACAAATTGAAATGTACGAATTACAGTAGTCAACATAAAAAGTTTATGTTAAATAAGTGTATTTTCAGGTACAATGAACTGCATGTTTAACACCTCCAGCACTTAACTGTTTATACAGCCACTGCAAGCTGACATTTGCTCGGCAGGCACTGTGCTTTCTGAGATAAATTGTCATGTGTGCCTTAATGCAATCTACCTTGTGTTTTCATTTCCTAGGTCCAATTACCACCTTGAAAATGAAGCATTCCGTGCAGCTGTGTACTAATCCCCTGTGACCTAACAAAGATTGTCATTATCTCCTGTACGTCAGGTCTTATTTCACTCTTTGTTAGTGACTTATTGCCCAGATTGTGTAGCAAATTAAATCCATCGCGTGGAAAAATATAACTCTAAGGCTGAGTCCCCGCTGGCGCTGAGCGCGCTCATGCTTGGGGGGGGGGGCATTGCGGGTAGTTGAGGGCGCGGGAAAGTATATATTTTTTGTTTACTTAAGCGCCGAGCATGGGTGAGCGTGTGTGCCCGCGCACAGCGTGAGCGGGGACTTACATATAGCTATATATGTAAGTAACCGCCGGAAGCGCCGCGCGCTCAGTGCTAGCGGGGACGCAGCCTTATTGTTCCAAATAAATTCCCATTCTGGACAGCGGGCTGCGCTCTATTTTGTTCAAAGAATACAGTGACACGAGTATAAATAATACATTGATAACCCTTCAACTCCTTCAGAAGCCTGAAATGCAATTCAGAACACATTCGTTTTAGGTTTCTCCAGCACAGAAACAGTTATTATTCTACCAGCCATTGATTCTTGCTCTAACAAGCAGCATCTAGATTTAAAGATACAGTGCAGTTGCATTTAGAAGATCAATACTTTTAATTTACTTCTACAAGCTACTCTTACTCTACTGTTAACCTATCCTACGGTTCACTGTGAAATACTCCAGCAGTTTTCTATTTTAGATAAATATGAATTTTAAATATATAATTTTTTGGGGGGGATAGGGGAGTCAATCTGTGAATATTTTAAATACCGGATTGAAACATGTTATGTTTCTTACTTGAGAACTTCTAGCCAGCCTGTAATTTAAAAATATGTGATGTACTTTCCAGAACATTTGTTGTGCTATTCTTAGTTCGGCTTTAAGTTAAAAAAAATATATACAATCTATTAAACATATTTTACACATATACTAAATCAATAAACAAACTTTAAAAAGGTGATGCATGGTATTTACACTTTATTGCTTCTCCATATATCCTACTCAGGGGTTTATTCCATATCCGCTGGAGCGGCTGATCGGGTCGTTTCTGGCTGAAATTCCTCATGGACTTCAAAGGGAAACGAAGGCCAAAAAACAGCCCAATTGTGCAGATAATCAATAAGCCCTTAAATAGGATTGCACCTTTAAGCATATTTCTAATACTTATGTTCCAGCAATGATTATTTTATAACCATGATAAACATCCAGGGACATATTGATTATAGCATAACCCATATAACCTGAGTAAATTCCACTTCGATATAGTTTGACAACATTGGTAGTTTCAACATTTTAAATAGCTCTTGCACCCCTGCGCGTTAAATTTAAATGTAAATTGATTTCCATTTATGAAATGGCTGGATCTTGACGTTTTTAGGTTATGTCCAAGTGAATCGGTCAAATCTCAGAAACGTATCTAAATCATGTCGAGGGATTTTTTTTTTTATTAACAAACTCTCCAACTGATAAAACAATATCCTCCGCTTATCACACGTCACTTGGCGATCTTGCTCTCTGAGACACACTAGAGGGGATACAACCACAGCAGATGAGCCAGAGGGCTTTTTGGATCTCTTGGTTTCTAAAAGCGTATATGACGGGATTGATGATGGAGTTGTAAGTTGCTGGCAGCAGCGTGGCATAGGTGTATATAGAAGGGTACGTGTAATCTGCTATTAGAGAATAAAGGGTGAAAGGCATCCAGCAAGCTGCAAATGTCCCCAAAATAATGGCCAAAGTAGACACTCCTTTCCGAGTGGTGACATAGTGGGATGTAGCCAAGAAATGGTGCTGTAAGGCGATTTGATGGGCATGCCTCATTACAATTTTACAGATCTGAATGTAGAGCTGCAGCATGAGGGCAAACATAAGCAAGAAAGAAACGGAGAGGGCAGCTGCATTATTCTTAGTAAGTGGTCTAATAACGCTGCACGTCGATTCATCCTTAAGGCAATTCCAGCCCATTATAGGCAGCAGTCCAACACACGTAGATGCTCCCCAAAGCAAAATAAGCATGACGTAGGTAAAAGTGACAGTCCTTTCTGAGTTATACGTCAAAGCATAGTAGAGAGAGAGGTAACGATCAACAGTAATGGCAAGTAAGCTGCAGACAGAGGCACAGAAAGAGGCAGCGATCAGTCCCACTGTGACTAGTTTTGCTGCTTCTGATTGTAGGAGATAGGCAAAAATAAAATTGACGATCAATCCAACCCCTGCCAAGAGGTCTGCCAGCGCCAGGCTGCCAATGAGGAGGAACATGGGGGCTCGGAGGCTGGGATTATGGAAGATAATAAGAACCACAATGGCATTTTCACAGGAGATAAGGGTTCCTGATGTACACAGAACAATATCCCAAGGGTTTACTATGAGCTCTGGCTCTGGCTCTACGACAGGAATCAGGGAGGAGACTGCAGCTGAAACATTCTCTGTAGAGATGGCATTTATATGATCCCGAGGCAGCCAGCTTATATTAACCTTCAGATCTTCATTCATTTTAACCTTCTTCTATGAAAAGACATTGCTTTTAATACGCATACAGTATATAGAGCAGTGGGGAATTTTAAGATCATGCAATGCTTTGGATACCACGAAACTATAGATATGCATGTGCATTAAATAGAAATAACAATAAAATTAAAATAAAAAAATACAAAAAGGAGGAATGAATAATGCAAATGGGATGCACATTTCTGCAAAGCATACAATATATATTCTGAACTGTATGTACCACGTCACGAATGAGCATATCCCAAAATAATTAAAAGTAAATAAATGACAATCTCAGAGAGGCTCATATATACTAATTTGCAAACCTTTTTCTTTGGCATGCTGTCATTCTGATTTTTAAAAGTACACATGTGTAGGTACTATATGTAATTAAGTTTACATTTTAAATTGCAACCATCTGTTAAGATACTGTAAAAATAATCAAATGAACAAGGACACCCACCAAACAGGACATCAAAGGCAAATTGTCCCTGGATGTCCACACAAGAACTCAGAATACAGTTTGCACCAAGACACACATTTAAACAAAAACAGGATGAATGGATAATACAGAAATATAACATGCAATCCCCTCTCTAAGGGGCTGAGGCACAATACAACGAGGAGCACAAATCTCAAAATGTGGTCACCTTGAGATCTTATATGCCGGATCCCTGGCTGCTCTTTTATGGTCCTGAGATATAGGAGGCTGCTTTTCTCCCCTGCATCTTCTCCTGTTGCCGGGCGAGGGGCACAAAGGGTTTGCAGGCGGCGGGTTCCTGCAGAGAGGAGGCTGCAGGTGGAAGTACAATAGAAGACAAGCTCTGGGCTGGGGATGCTTTCTGGACACACATAGCAGGGCTGCAGCGCGCTGCTGGCTGCTGGCTGCCTGCGAGAGGCAGAAAGGAGAGAAGGGAGAGGTGCACACCAGGGACTCGGGCACACTCTGCCTGCACGCTCTCACAGAGGCTCGTCCCCGCGGCCCTACTGCAGCACTGCTAGAAGAGGCTGATTGTAACAGATTGGGATACTTTGCAACCCTTTCAGAGGAGTGGGTATGGCAGAGGCAACGTAAGGAGTGGTAATGGGCCCAGCAACCTATCGTGTGCACAGGAAATATGTCACAATAATTCCATTAAATGTCATTCTTTTTTCAACCAAGACTTGTCTCATGTGAGCCCTTTAACCCTTTGCTGTTAGACTAGCCATTGTATGGATTGCAAATAAATGCACTGCTGGCCCCTTTCGCACAAAAGCAATATATGAAACAGTTTTGGATATGAATGTTATATTTTCAGCCCTGAACAAGGCAGGTACATGGAAAGAAGACTATACTGTTAATGTGAACATTCAGTTTATATTTGGGGGATAGGTAAAAATGGGATGTGTACTGTAGATTATTAGCAAAATGATGAGTGCATGCTTAGTGCCCCTGAAAGATCAGTTCTGCCTGTGGAGTCTGCAGTGGCCAGAGTACTGTATACAATGTACAGTGCTGTGTCTGATGTCAGCAAAGACAAATTATTCTGTGAACTATGTAGATTTATGGGTGCAAAAGGTTTTTTGATCCCCTTTTAAAAAAATGTATGGTGCAGTACATCAAGCTCTTAAGAGTTGTAGTGCACACAAAATAAGTCTATACGCATACAGAACCTGACCTTAAACCAATTAGTTTGTCATGTTACCAAATGGAACCAAAGAGGTTAAAATGTCAAGAACACCAAATAGATAAGCAGGAGGAGGTGAGGTAAATATGTATCTTTATGGAACATGTAACATGTAATTTGTAATCTCTTATAATAAGTTGTAGTTTTTTTTATTATAACTATATATGTTGACACAGCAGTTTGATTTGTTTACATGAATATATATGTGTGTTTGCGTTTTTATGTCACGCTTCCCCAAAAGAAACAAGAAGCATTTATAATACACATCAAAGTAAATAGAGTGCATGGTCATCAGTGCAACCCTGCAGTAAACAAACACTAAAAATTAATTTTATCATAGCTTTATTTGAAATAAAGTACAAATATATGTTTTAAATCATATAAATGGGCGATATGCTGTATATTGTAGATACGCCACATTTCTAGTGCTCTTAGTGCAAACTCGCATGCAGTATACGTAATATGTACAGAAATAGAAACGATTCACCGTATATATTCACCCATATAGGTGGTCTATCATTATTCACAATAGATGACTGAAATGCCAAAATATCCCTATTAGTATGGTACTATAATTGAAAGTGCACTTTAACACTGCTCTTACTGCATCCCCACACGCATGGGAAATGTTCATCAAATGCAACACTATCTACTGCAATGTATGCACCACATATACTTCTCCCAGTGGCTCTGTAATCTCTCCATACATCTCTCCACTTAGGCCAGGTCCCCGCTGGCTACTGCAGCGCCTGCTGTGGCGGACGCTGCAGGGACAAGAGCCGCCCCACAATGGGGCCGGCACCGCTGCGAGGGGGGGCCACCGCGCTGCGCCGACAGAAACTCCTGCTCTCAAGAAAATTGAGAGCAGGACTCGCGACGGAGCGCTAGGCCACATCCCCCGGCGTTTCAGCCAATGAGGGCGAACCTGCCGGGTGACATCATGGCCGTGCCCCCGTCACGCCCGGTCCCCCCCTGTCTTTCCCCCTGCAGCTCACTGCAGACGGGGGACTCGGCTGCACACACCGCCAGCCTCGCAGGTGCGCGTGCAGCGCAGGCACTGGGGCTGTAGAGTTAGACTGTAGCTCTTCAGGGCAGGGACTCCTTTTGCTAATGTTTACTTTTAGGTCTGTAGCGCTTATTCCCATTATGTCTCATATTATTTTGTCATGTGTACTACTACAAGCGCTATAGAAATAGTGATATACATACACACATACTTTACATATATGCTGAATACATAATACAGAAACTGCATCTTCTATTATTATTATTAAAAATAGTTATGCATTGTAATAGTACTGTACTTCCAACCACCATTGTTTTGTAGAGGACATTGTGTGCGTTCAACCTGAGACTTATGATGGAGTGCTGGTTACACATCCTGATGGACTGTCCATAATCTTAAACACTAATCTTAAACACTAAGGGGGTAATGTATCATAGCACATGTGGAGCAAAATTGACGCAAATTGCGTAATTTTCATCATGCGTCTCTTTGCGTAAATTTAGCAAGGTCTGCACTCCATGATTTGTGCCACTTGTGTCACCTTGGGATTTGGGGAGTGACAACAGGAGGAGTTACATGACGCAGAGATTCTAATGAGATGTGCGAAATTGCATCTCACTGCGTTACTTTTATATCTTGTATTTGCATCAAATAATTCAGCCAGGCCTGAGTTGGCTTAAGCAGTTCTGGCTAGCAATTTGTTTAAAATATTTTCATACATTGACGCAAACACAGGCAGAAAATTGAGTGATGGGTCAAACAAAACGTCTAATATCACTTTCTTTACATTTGAATATCTCTCCCTAAGTATGTACAGCGCTGTGTACACTGGCAGTGCTATACAAGAAAAAGCTTTACTATTATTTATTATTACAGAGATACGGTAAAATACATACAGTAAGATAAAGGTGATGTGATGGAGGTGAGGAAGGTCTCTAGTGTCCTAACTACTGTACTCTTGATTAAAGCGGGAGGGAGGCATTAAAATCTGCTCACCCACTCCTCATCTCTCCCCTCTGGAGGTTTAGACAGGGGAAGATAGAATAGAAACACCTCTCCGTAGATTTCTGGTTTTAATTTCTAATGCGATCGACTGGAAACTGAGATTTACGTCAATAGTAGTTTTCTACTTGAGAACATATTAAATATGCTACATAGCAATTTTACTCTTCTGCCGTCAGAGGTAGAAAGGTGAATTTTGGAATATAGTATATACTGTTTTTGGCATACAGAAAAAAGTTTTGACAATTGTGTTATTTCCTTTTAACATGTTTCCTGGAATGTGTGAGAAAGAAAATTTGTTTACTGGTTAACCAAGCAGATGGAAAACGTTATCATAGAATTTTAATTATCACTGAATTCTAAATGAAAAGTGTAGTTAAATAAAATACCCATGTCAGTATCTCTCCTTAAACAGTACAGCATTACATATGTAGCCCCGGTCCCCCTTGGGCTCTCAGTGGCCCCCTTACCTCTGCGGCGGTGGGTGCTGCCGGAGGAGTGCTGCGGGAGGCGTGCAGTTGTTGCGCATGCGAGCACATCGCCGGAGGCTTTCGGCGGCTCCCTTTGCAGGGCGCCGCCATACTGTGTAGACGCGCGCATGCGCAGTCTAGTTGCACATGCGCCGAGCATCCCTAGTCCGGCGGCCAATAGGAAGAGGCTCTGAGCTGGGACTACATATCCCATGAGCTTCGGGAGCAGATCACATGGGTGGAAGTAGCCATTGAGGTTGGTTGAATCTCGGCCGCAGTAATATAGATACATTTTGCGCGCTGCAGCCACGTTAGTCGGAGCTGGGACAGCAGAAGGGTAGGGTGTGCATGTGCAGGGTGTCAGTGACCCCTGCACTAGGCCATAGACCCCCTTAGGCCCCAGCTAGGCCCGACTCCCTCCAGCTTGTGGTTGCTGCAGGGACAGGCCCATAGATAGGGACACTGCCCCTGTAGTACCAGTGTGAGGGACACAGACAGGACACGGCGTATCCTATTCACCGGTGGTCTGGGACCAGACCCCTGCTACCAAAGAGACTCCTAAAGGTGGTACCATCCACGCGGGACCCACCCAATGTAGAGGCAGAGGCTACGCAACATCGCTGGGATCAGTGGATCCGCTCATCTTCTGGCCATCCCCGGGTGCAGGAGCACCTGGGCAGGTATTCCAAGTGCACCAACTGTACCCACATTAGTGGGGCAGCACTGTCTCACACTATGGGAGGATAATCTCTGTGGACACCAGGATGGTTGGGTGCCCAGGGGCACTGAAGTACTTTGAAGTGAAAGCTACAGGGGTGTGGACACTGTTGGGAACACGGTGAAGGGTTACGGTCGTGCGAGGCTTTTTGGGTAGCTGTAAACTTATATTAGCGCTATATAGTAAACTTGTTATGTGACCCATTGTGTACTCTGTATTATGTGTCCTGTAACGGGGGTTATTCTACATATAGAATCCCGTACAGGTGGAGGCGCTAACGAGCACCGATCCAAGTGCGCCCCAGGTTCCCAGCAGCAGAGGCTCAGGACTCTTGTGAGTCACAGGTATTGCACCACACATACGCTGTAGCTACACATCTCCCAAGGAGGTGGGGGAAAGTGTTTTACACATAACTGAATTAACGGGCGTCTAAACAGACGGCAAAAAAGAAAATATGTGCATTTGTTTAGTTTAAAAAAAATAAAACATTGTATTGTATTGTATTGTATGTCTTTATTTATATAGCGCCATTAGTGTACATAGCGCTTCACAGTAGTAATACATGTGGTAATCAAATAAATAACAGATAATATAAATAACAGATCATGGGAATAAGTGCTTTAGACATAAAAGTAACATTTCGGAAGAGGAGTCCCTGCCCCGAGGAGCTTACAGTCTAATTGGTAGGTAGGGAGAACGTACAGAGTCAGTAGGAGGGAGTTCTGGTAAGTGCGTCTGCAGGGGGCCAAGCATTATGTATCGTGTTTAGAATATCCACAGTGCTATTCATATGCTTCTTTAAGCAAGTGTGTCTTAAGGTGGGTCTTAAAGGTGGATAGAGAGGGTGCTAGTCGGGTACTGAGGGGAAGGGCATTCCAGAGGTGTGGGGCAGTCAGTGAAAAAGGTTTAAGGCGGGAGAGGGCTTTAGATACAAAGGGGGTAGAAAGAAGACATCCTTGAGAAGAACGCAAGAGTCTGGATGGTGCATACCGAGAAATTAGGGATGAGATGTAAGGAGGGGCAGAAGAATGTAAAGCTTTAAAAGTGAGGAGAAGAATGGAGTGTGAGATGCGGGATTTGATCGGAAGCCAGGAGAGGGATTTCATGAGGGGAGATGCTGAGACAGATCTAGGAAAGAGTAGAGTGATTCTGGCAGCAGCATTTAGGATAGATTGTAGGGGAGACAGGTGAGAGGCAGGAAGGCCGGACAGCAGGAGGTTACAGTAATCAAGACGGGAGAGAATGAGGGCCTGAGTCAGAGTTTTAGCAGTCGAACAACAGAGGAAAGGGCGTATCTTAGTTATATTGCGGAGGAAAAAGCGACAAGTTTTAGAAATGTTTTGAATGTGAGGGGCGAATGTGAGAGAGGAGTCGAATGTGACCCCTAGGCAGCGTGCTTGGGCTACTGGGTGAATGATTGTAGTTCCAACAGTAATGTGGAAGGAGGTAGTAGGGCCAGGTTTGGGAGGAAGTATGAGGAGCTCTGTTTTAGCCATGTTGAGTTTAAGGCGTCGGAGGGCCATCCAGGATGATATAGCAGAGAGACATTCAGAAACTTTGGTTTGTACAGCAGGTGTAAGGTCAGGTGTTGAAAAGTATATTTGTGTGTCGTCGGCATAGAAGTGATAATTAAACCCAAAAGATGTTATTAGGTCACCTAGAGAGAGTGTGTACAGAGAAAAGAGAAGAGGTCCCAGGACAGAGCCCTGGGGTACCCCCACAGAGAGATCAATAGAGGAGGAGGAGGTGTTAGCAGAAGAGACACTAAAAGTACGATGGGAGAGGTAGGATGAGATCCAGGATAGAGCTTTGTTCCGAATACCAAGAGTATGGAGAATGTGGAGGAGAAGAGGGTGGTCCACTGTGTCAAATGCTGCAGAGAGGTCGAGTAATATGAGCAGAGTGTAATGACCTCTGTCTTTGGCAGCATGGAGGTCGTCAGTTATAACTTAAAACATAAGATAAGACACATCTAACTTCCACTTTTGTAGATATTACTTGAGCCAACAGCATCTGGTCTAAAGGCATCAGCTCTTTTGATTATGATCCCGAAGTTACATGTATTTATTACAGGAGCGTTTCTAAGGCTCCATGGATACCAAACTTCAATGTCACAATTTCTAACCTTTGTTTTTCAATTCTGTCCAATTGAGTCATTGCTTACACTGTTTTTTCCCGCACACTAAGAAAATATAATATAAGGAAAGATATGCTAACAGTAAAAACAAAAAGTAAAATAACCTGGTAATTTTCCCTTGTGAAAAATGTTTAGGCGTTCTTTTGCTATGGCAGGATGGATCAGCCCCACATTTTGCTAGCAGTTGAACTCAGGACTGTGATATGGATATGCAAAGCAAGTAAAATAACCTCGGTGTTGTGCACCTGCTTGCCCCCCCTTTCCCTCCAAACTCCCCCCCCCCCCAGCTCTCTTGTCCTTTCATGTTATTATGCACATTATTGTATAAGTATTTGTTTTTATTTGTGCACATATAACTATGTGCACGGAGCTCTACAGACATATTATACATAGTACAAGAAAGAATAATACAAATAATGATAATTGCATAGTACACCAAAGTAAACATTGGGGGAAATTAGTCCCTGTTCTGAAGAGCCTATAATCTAAGTGTTTTTTCTTCTTTCTCTCTGTCTCTCAGGGCATTTATATTTTACTACAGTATCTGAAGTGCACAGCTTCACATGGGTTGCCATACTCTGGAGTCATCAAGCCTGGTTTCGCACGGGTCTCCCTCCCCCTCTCGCTCTCTCCCTTTCCTCGCTCCTCTCACCCCCTCTAACTTCCCTTCGCTCTCTCCACCACCCTCATCTCTCTCCCTCCCATCACTTTCCTTTAATACCTTTGTAACGGTCATATCACCCCACCCAATCGCATATACCGCGTGCGTGGAGGGAACATGCAATGTTACCAAGGGGTGCGTGGTGCAATACCTGTTGGCTCACAGAAGGCTGAGCATCCGCTAAGGGAACCTGGGGCAATGTATTACAATACTAATGATGCAGCGCATCCACCTGCGATGGCTCCCACCAGAGGGGAAGTAGTTCCTCGCAGGACAATACACAATGACCACACAGACAGCTCTATATAACTATTAACTTTACTACATGCAGCAACTTATCACATTACATCTCAACACATGCGCCACGGCGGACGCTAACCACTCTAGGCGTCACGGCGGACGCTACCACCTCTAGGCGTCACGATGGACGCTACCACCTCTAGGCGTCACGGCGGACGCTAACCTCCCGCAGAGTGACCCCACCCTGTGTCCAGTAACCCCCACCCAAATGTCTTGCACTCCCAAAATCATATACCAATGTCTACATATGTATGTGTGACTGCGCAGCCACTATGTCTGGTGATAGGCCTGGTTGGTGCACGTGAGTTGCAGGTTACCTGCCCGGGCTCCAGCCACGGGTACCGCGATATCACCGGAGTTCCGCCCGATCCGACGTTGTCCTCCACACCGCGTTGGGTGAATTCCAGCGCGGATAATATCACCTTAGTCCCAGGGTCTTTGATAGTGTTCTGAGCCCAGAACCCACCTCGCAGGGCCACACGGCTGTAGCACTGTGTCCCTGACTAAGCTACCAATAAATGGGTCAGTGTCCCTATCTAGGGCCTGTCCCTATACTCCACAAGCTATTAAGTGGCTCAGGACCTAACTGGGGGCCTGGGGGCTGCTGGCCTAATGCAGAGGGTCACTGACCCCTGCATCCACCTCTTACCCCTAGCTGGTCCGGATCCTGACTGCCTGTGTCACTGCAAAACCCCGCGAAAAGTATCTCTCCTTTCCCGGGCAAATCCCTCAGCCCTATTGGCTCCCTGGCGTCAGGTGTCTCTGCCCCTATGCACCCTGGGGGCTGGCCGTCTATCCTCACGCATGCGCGAGCTATCAGGGGCCTCCCGCGCTAGCTGGCATCCTGCGCATGCGCGAGCTAACTGTCATGGCGGCGCCCTGCTCCGCTAGCCGCCGGACCGGTGGCAACGCGATCGCGGCCTTAGCGACGGCCCAATCGCGTCCCCGGCAACCGGCCTGTTCGCCGCTCGCGTCCCCGGCAACCGCCCGACCCGCTTCCCTAGCAACCGGCCGCACAGCAACACCGCGCGCTCGCAACGGTGAAGGAGGAGGCGAGTGCGCGAGGGGGGGGACAAGGGAGGGGGCAAGTGCGCGAGGGTGACCTGGCTACACCTTATACTGTCCCCAATTCTTTCTCCTGTCTCTCCTCCAGCATTCTTACTTTCTCCTCACGTGCCAACTTTCTTTCTTTCTTTCTTTCTTTCTTTCTATCTTTCTCTCTTTCTTTCTTTCTTTCTTTCTCTCTTTCTTTCTCTCTTTCTTTCATTCTTTCTCTCTCTCTCTCTCTCTCTCTCTCTCTCTCTCTCTCTCTCTCTCTTTCTTTCTTTCTCTGCTTTGTGTGTAAACTTTATAGCTACCTGACCCTCCTTATCTGCCACCAGGTCTCACACCCAGTGGCTGACTTACTTGAGAAATTGTAATAACTCGAACGTTCCTAGCAGCTCCCCCTTTGGAGTGTTCGAGAGCATCCAAACCATGAAAGTTTGTCTTATTTTGATACATAAAATAATCCGTTCAAGTTTGGTTGTCCAACGTCTTATAGTTTGGGCGTGCTTAAAGAGACACACAGACAAACATTCTGAAATATATAGTAGATGACTCTCTCATGTTTTGGACATCTCTTCACATCAACAGCACTGTAGTGACTGTATTGTGGGGAAAGTCTCTGGGGCCTATTGTAGTAGCTCCAAATTGTGACAAATTACTTCTAAAGTTCACTTTAGAAGCACATTTGTATGTTTTGCTATTCTGTAAGCTCCTTTCACATGTACATACGATGCGTAAAAAAGGCTTTTTTCTAGAAGCATTTTCATTCTGGCAGTACACAATCATATGTGCTGTTTATCTAGAGATTTTGGTGTTGGAGGGGTGTTAATTAGGGAAGTACCACAGAACATTTTTCTGTGGGAACGGGCTTTAAAAAGGGACGTCAGAGGCCCCGAAACGTTCGTTGCCCCCCTACATTTTTCACCCTACAATTTTTATGTGTATTACTGTATACGTTTTTCCTGGTTTTTATCCTTTTGTCGTCACATTGTTGTTATCCTCCATCCCCTCTTTTTTTCACCCCCAACCACTCCCTTCCCTCCACATTATTGTAGTTGTTGTTTCACGAGATGTGATCCCCAGACCCTGCATTTGGGTATATTATACAGCTGCTACAAATTTTGCCAAATACACCTTTATTGACTTATTCAAATTGACAATTGTCTATTGTATCTATTTGGGTGCTGGGCCCCTTTGTATATTTATATATTGACCATATTAGCAAAGTTTTGTCCGTCCTTTTACAGCATAATGGGGATGCCACTGACATGTAGTAAGGTACTGGGATGTACTGTAGTTAGATAAGTACAGGTGCAGTAAGTATAGTACAGATAACTATGGTACTGACAATAGGGTGACCAGATTTTGAAAATGAAAAACCGGGACACATTTTTTTTTTTACATAACAGTTTATTTATTGTAGTACACTTATACTTTACTACCATTAGTTCTTGTTACGTGCGTGTGTGTATGTGTGTATGTGTGTATGTGTGTATGTGTGTGTGTGTGTGTGTGTGTGTGTGTGTGTGTGGTGTGGTGTGGTGTGGTGTGGTGTGGTGTGGTGTGGTGTGTGTGTGTGTGTGTGTGTGTCGCATGACCTCACTAATCGAACAACAAAAAAAAGCCAGATGTGAATGATTCTGAACCCATTAACCAGTGTCAGGATGCCCCTCTTCACAATTTCTAAAGCAGCAATCCCGCCTGGGATCTTACCTGATCCGCAGACCCTCAAGGTACTATACTGGAGGGGAGGTGTTCCCTACCTGTCTTCCGATGTCTCCCGCGTGAAACTTGAGTCAGATCTGGAAGAAAACAGGATAGATTACTTCGGTGTAGGTATACGGCAGTTAAGATAAGACATAGAGGGTGAGGGAGACGGGGAGGGTGAGGGAGACGGGGAGGGTGAGGGAGATGGGGAGGGTGAGGGTGAGGGAGACGGGGAGGGTGAGGGAGATGGGGAGGGTGAGGGTGAGGGAGGCGGGAGGGTGAGGGTGAGGGAGGCGGGGAGGGTGAGGGTGAGGGAGGCGGGGAGGGTGAGGGAGGCGGGGAGGGTGAGGGAGACAGGGAGAGGGAGAAACACCCACTGACACCCACACACCCACTACCACCCACACACACCCACTGACACACACACCCACTGACACCCACACCCACTGATACACACACACACACACACACACACACACACACACACACACACACACACACACACACACACACACACACACACACACACACACACACACACACACATACACTGGGACACACTGACCACCACTGACACACACACAGATACACACACAAAGATACACACAAATACACAAACACACACAGATACACACACAACTATACACCACCCACATGATACACACACACACACAACATGATACACACAGCCAACACCCCACTAATACCAACACACCAAACTGATACATACACAACGCTGATACACAACAACACACACACACGGACACACTGACACACACAAACACCACACAGATCACAGATGACATACACACACAACACACACTGATACACACCAGACACACACACACACTCCATACACACACACACACCAACGATTACACACACACACGCTGATACACACACAACATCACACACACAACTGACTACACTACTGATACACACACATCCTACCACCCACACCTTATACACACACACACACCTATACACGCTTATACAAACACACACACATGCTGATTATCAAACACACACACGATACACACACAAACACACAGATACACCCACACAAACAAAACACACTGATACACACACTGATACACACACACACACACAATGATACACACACAGCCACACACACCACAACTAATACACACAACACACACACAACTAACACACCACACTGATACACAACACACACCACACACACACACACACCACACCAACACACACACACACACACACACCCACACACACACACACACACACACACACACAACACACACATGCTGATACCTCTGACACACACAACCACACACACACACACAAAAACACACATATACACACACACCACACACAACAACACACCACACACACACACAACACACTACCACACACACACACACACACAACACACACAACACACACAACACTCTGACAACACCACCACACACTATTACACATGACACACACCACACAACTAACAAACCACACACGACAACCACACACACAACACACACACCACACACACACACAACACACACTACACACACAAACAACCACACAACACACACACCAACACACACCACACACAACAGCGAACACGGGCACAACACACCACACACACACACCTGAACACACTCCACAACGACTACACACAATACACAACACACACATCACGACACATCCACACGACACACCACCACACCCCACACCACAAAACACACACACACACACACACACACACACACACACACACAAACACACACACACCTATACACACTGATACAAACACACATATGCTGATACAAACACACACACACAGATACACACACACACACACACCCGCCTCCCCCTGCACCACCCCCAGTGACGGAAGTCACTGCTAGCCGAGCCCGTGGACGGGACGGAGGGAGAACCCGCCCGCCAGACCTGGCTCCGCTCTCTCCCACCTATCGGGGATAAGGCCGCGCGCCTGGACAGAAGCAGGGAGTTCCCCAACAGCAACCGCGCACTGTCCCCAAGCGCACACGAGGGAGGGAAAGTTCGCACGCCTCCAGCCATCCACGCTCCCACCAACCCTGCTCCCCCCGTGCCTACCTCTCTACCTCGGGCAGCAGCCACAGGGAACGGAGGCAGAGGGGAGAAAAGCGCCAAACAGCCAACGGCTGTCCCCGCTCCCACCTCCCTGTCCGCGAGGGCCGCGGGGCCGCGGGGATCATGTGAGGAAGCGGAGAAAGCCCCTCCCCCGGCATCCTCCAGCCTATCACCTGCAGCCCGGCATATTAGAAGCCCAACCCCCTGAAATTCAAAAAAATACTCACCGGCTGGGCTGCCGCATCCTCGCCGTCGCCGCGCACCGCCACCGCATCTACAGTACAACACAAACGGGAACAGGGAGAAAATCCGGGACATTTCCGGTACACACAGAAAACCGGTACAGCTCTCGAAAAACCGGGACTGTGCCGGCAAAAGGGGGACGGGTGGTCACCCTATCTGACAATAAACTGATTAAATGTTAGCTTTCTATTAAAGGTAATTGAACGTTAACCATTTTATATCTGCACTTACTCTCCACTTTATATACTGTATACTTAATTATATACAGAACTGTATGTATAGTATTTGTATTAGTCCAGATAATAGAGAGGAATGCTGCACACCTCAAAAAAGAAAAATGATACAATTACCGGTGCTCC
>CM071569.1:240506554-240513340 GCA_036426205.1 Ascaphus truei | reverse complement strand
GTCAAAAGAAAAATGATACACTTACCGGTGCTACAATGCTAAAAGTAAAGCCTCTTGTCAATTCTACATACATAGAAGAAGGAACAGAGGGCACAACGGATCTTGCAAATTCAAACTCATTTATTGAGCCAACACTGTGTTGGCTCAATAAATGAGTTTGAATTTGCAAAATCCATTGTGCCCTCTGTTCCTTCTTCTAGTATTTGTATTAGACATGTGTGTATTACCTATTTTATTTAAAAATTCATTATAGTTTACATGTACGGCAAGTTATACTGTAGTTTATTCATTTTGTATAGCTTTCAGTAGTGTTTACCAGTCAAGGCCGTCAATTGACTAATCCTGCAGCCATTTTTTTTCCTGTCACTGATGCAACACTTATGAATGGATGGGGTGGGGGAAATGTCCAAACTAATTGTACAGTGTGCATAATAACAGTCAATAGTTTGTTCTAATCCCCCCCCTCTCAATTACGAAAGGTCGTTTACACCGGCTGAGGTGACTCAGCTAAACCCCTGACTCAGCTAAACCCCATGTAATTAAAAAACAGATTAGCCAAAACCTGAAACATTAGTACAAATGTGTCTTTGTGTGTGGATGTCCTATTGAGAGTGTGTGGTGGTGGTGGTGGTGGTGGTGGTGGTGGTGGTGGTGGTCGGGGGGGGGTGCAACCAAAATGTATCATCTCGGTTTACATAATGCTGTGATGAGCCTGCAGGATTAAAGTTGAAATAAATAATTTGAACTGTTGTAAAATACAATACAATAAAAGTCATGTACTGTACCGTGTGTGTGTGTGTGTGTGATATTTCCATAAACAGTATGATACTGTAAGTAGACCAAGCCTACCCAAAGTTGACGGTATTGAATTGAATTCCCATCCCCATCCCCCCCATAAAATATGACTGTATGCCACCTCACAGAGAAATACAAATGTAGTGATTTTATAAATGTAAAAGTTGATCAAATATGAGAAAAAATGCACAACAAAGTTTTCCCTAAAATCACTCATTTATTAAGGCCTCCTTGAGGGAAAAAAATACGACTTAATTTTTTTTCTTTTGGACTTGAATTTCACTTTGACAGTGAAGTCAATGTAGACCATTTAGTATGTAGGACTTCTCAGGCATGCACATGCATGTAAAACCAGGTAAAGTAAATTCTCGGCCAAAAACAAATGGCTCAAACATAATGTTACTTTCTTCCTTAAGGTCCCTTGGCCCGGGGGAGTGGAGGTGTTGATAAGGAGCCGAAAGCCTTTTGCTCGGTTTACCGAGGGAGGTGTGGGGGAGGGTGCAACTACATACATTGTTGCATCTTCTGTAATTCTAGGTTGACCGTGCAGGATTATACTTGAAAGAGATGATTTGTTTCTGTGCATCAGCAGAGGGAGGTGTTGATAACGAGTCAAATGAGTTGTCCTTGGCTTTGTATGTCTTACAGTACTGCACGGATGATCGTGATGATTAGAAAACAACTGTTTGCAAATGTAGATTTTTTCTAAATCTTAACATTGGTTAAATATGTAAAAAAAAAAAAAAGCATCACTTAATGTTTTTCATTAACCATGATGTGGAATAAAATCAATCAACATCTCTGTGTGAAATTTTATTACAGGTTATTGACATGTAATTGAATCACAGTGCATAGTGTGTTGTCCAAAATAATACTGTAGCATGACAAAGTGGATTACTGAGGCTTTGCATGATCCCCCGGCATTTAAATTAAATGCCTGGGGGGAGAGCACGGGGACCTGTATAACTGACATCCCCCCCCGCCCCTATAAAATATAGCGACCACCCAGGGGAATGAAAGTTAATACAGGCATACCCCGCATTAACGTACGCAATGGGACCGGAGCATGTATGTAAAGTGAAAATGTACTTAAAGTGAAGCACTACCTTTTCCCCACTTATCGATGCATGTACTGTACTGCAATCGTCATACACGGGCATAACTGATGTAAATAACGCATTTGTAACAGGCTCTATAGTCTCCCCGCTTGCGCACAGCTTCGGTACAGGTAGGAAGCCAGTATTGCTGTTCAGGACGTGCT
This sequence comes from Ascaphus truei, assembly GCA_036426205.1. NCBI lineage: Eukaryota > Metazoa > Chordata > Amphibia > Anura > Ascaphidae > Ascaphus > Ascaphus truei. The sequence goes on along the minus strand of CM071569.1, from coordinate 240,511,284 downwards.
GACAGGCGCATGCGCGAGCTGGCGTTTTCCTATTGAGCGATATGTACTTACTCGCGAGTGTACTTAAAGTGAGTGTCCTTAAACCGGGGTATGCCTGTACTGTATATTATATTAGATTTTCTTTCATTGTAAACTTTGCCAACTGGATGGAGATGATCCAATGTCAGAGGTGTACTGTGCGTTCAAGCTGGGGTCAATGATGTGGTCCGCATTATATTTATCTTCATTATATACGTTTTCAACCGGGTGGAGATGACACAATGTCAGGGGTGTACAGCATTGTGCCTAACAGACGGGCTCATTCACGAAATCAGCATCATAGTTGACAGGTGCCTGCTGACACCGGTAATCGGGCGGGGCCAGTTAGCAAGGATTGCTGCTCACCAGGTTTTCAGTCATGGTCGGTCTGCTATTGCAATAATATTGGGAAGCCGTTTTGGGTCGGGAGGTACAATGTAAAGGCACTGTACGAATATTAAATGGTTGAAACCCGACCTTTCGTCTTTTGCAGCCGCCATGAGCAAACATATTGGAAAAAGCTGGGATCACAGACCAATATCCTCTTGTACAGGTATCTCCCAGAGGAGGGGCTGTGCAAAAAAAAAGCCACCCTCATTAGTTAATGTTTGCCTTACCGAATGCTTCCAGCCACGTTGGTTCAGTGAAAAGTTGAAAAATTCATATTTTTCAATCATGTAGTTGTACATCTCTGCTAAAGTCGCCTTCTTATCTGTTCCAGGATTAATTGCAGAAAATAAGAGAATTGCGTAACTACTGTCGCGGCCGAGTTTATTTGAGCATTTGCCCGGTCTCGGCCGCGACAGTAACCGGGCGCGCGCCGGGGTGTGCTGGGCACGCGCCGAAGCATCGGAGGAGCGGTGCTCCGATCGGGGCTTCCCCCTCCACTCTCCGGGTCCGCCGGGTCCCCCGGAACCCCCCACCGCCGTCCCCCACATCGCGGGACACCAGGGCTCCCTCGGGGAGCCCTGGACGCACGTGCAGGGGGCGCAGGCACCCGATGATGCGTGACCGCGCATCGGTGACGCGCGGCACGCCGAGGGGATGCGGCTAGCAAGCCGAGACATCTCCCGGCTTGCGGTACTAGCCGAGAGCGAATAAAACGTGTCGCCTCTGTACATTGTGGTTTGGTATAAGGACTTGACATTACTTCACTGAACATGTTCATTCTGCAAGTGCAGGGATACAATGTAGAATAACGAGACAAGCATTGTGTATACTGTGGAGCTTTTAATTATGAAATGCCTAAATTTGATAACGTCTTCAGCGAACAAGGTCATTTTACAATGGATGATTGTAGTGGCCACCCTTTATCTAGTTTTTAAACACCTGCAAATTGACTATACAAAACTCACTGGCTGTCCTGTGCAAATGGATTAACTTTTGCCATCTGGCAGTAACATGCAGAACTGCACACAAAGAAATGACAATCACAATAATCATGGAAAATCAAAAACGGTAAACATGTGTGTGATTGACAGTCTTCACGGAAGATTAACGTGTGAATGCCGTGTGGAATACAGCAGACTTTCTGAAAACAGCAGCGAGAAATGTTCGAATTAGGGCCGCTGCATCTGTACTGTAGTTAAACCCTTTGGCCAAAGCGTTATAAGCCTGCAAGCCACATCAAGTCATAACCACATTTTCAGGTCCCAACACTAAACTGTGAAAATTCTCTTTTTCCTCAGTTAGTGGGAGACTGACCACAGTGGGTCTGTCCATACAGCAAAATGAAAAAACCTACTACTTTAAAAAGCAGAGAGGGGTGAGCTCAAACCCTGGGGGGAGGGGCCACTAACCTCCAAACAACTGATGCCAGTTGAAAATTCAAATGAACAAACACACAATCCCAGCAAGCTCAGAACCCCAAAACCCACCACATCGTATATATACATCCCTGTATAATCAACAGGACTGGCTGTGCTATGGGGTCAGAAACTATGAAAAACACAAAAAAACAGGAACCCCTATTGAAAGCACTCAGACATGTTTGTTAACAAATATAAATGGATGTTTGAACTGGGGCGCTCCCTGGGATGTGTGGCTAGTAAATACTACAACGCCTGGGATGTATTAAAATATTAAAAAATGTATAAATTATGTTGTGGTGTAAGAGAGTATAAAAATATATACTGGCCCTTTATGATGGTTTTTTGGCTGCTGCTTGACCTTGAAGAAGGGAACCCCGAGTCCTTCTTAACGTGGCAATGGGAGTATGAAGACGGTCAGCGCAAAACTCATGGACCTCACGATGATGATGGAACAGAATGGAGTTGAATAAAAGATGGAAATAAAAATGGAATAAAACACAGTATTAGTGCATGCAACCACATGTGTGGGGGATGAGGGGGGGAGGGAGTGGGGGAGGCGGGAGGTGGAGGATGTGATGGATGGGTGATAGTGGATTGCCACTAGATATACAATCAATGAAACGTAAACAGATAGTTTCAGTGACTCACACGGGCTTGTGTGAGACTTCGCCCTCAACGCAGACTGTAGTTGGTAAGTGCAGACTCCTATAGTGGAGTGACAATAAACAAAAAACTCACACGGCCTAATGTGAGTTCATTCCCTCAGAGGGTGATGTCAGCCTGTATAGGTGATGTAGAATCGTCTCAGCAAACTATCCCCCAAATAGGTGTGGTGTGTGAGTGGCTCCTCTCCCCGTTGCCCATAGACCAAAAATGTATGCAAAACCAGGATTAGCAATATAAACAGGTCTTTATTGGTAACAGTTAAAACATAGACATAAACAAGAATAAACATTATAAAAACAAAGTGAATAAACAATGAACACACTCACACTGAATGCCCAGCATCAGCCGCGTGGTTTGATCCTGCAAGATCTCCAATGTTAGTCTAGCTCTCCAAATTGTGACAAATTACCTTTAAAGTTCACTTTAGAAGCAACATTTGTATGTTTGCTATTCTGTAAGCTCCTTTACATGTACATACGATGCGTAAAAAAGGCTTTTTTCTAGAAGCATTTCATTCTGGCAGTAACACAATCATATGTGCTGTTTATCTAGAGATTTTGTGTTGGATGGGGTTGGGGTTAATTAGGGAAGTCCACAGAACTTTTTCTGTGGGAACGGGCTTTAAAAAGGGACGTCAGAGGCCCCGAAAGTTCGTTGCCCCCTACATTTTCACCCTAAATTTTTTATGGGTATTACTGTATACGTTTTTCTGGTTTTTGATCTTTTGTCGTCACCATGGTGTTTCCATCCAATTCCCTTTTTTTCACCCCAACCATCTCCTTCCATACACATATTGTAGTTGTTGTTTCACGAGAGTGATCCCCAGACCCTGCATTGGGTATATTATACAGCTGCTACAAATTTTGCCAAATACACCTTTATTGACTTATTCAAATTGACAATGTCTATTGTATCATTGGGTGCTGGGCCCCCTTGTATATTTTTATATATTGACCATTATTAGCCAAAGTTTGTCCGTCCTTTACACATAATGGGGATGACCATGACATGTAGTAAGGGACTGGGATGTACTGTGTAGATAAGACAGGTGCAGTAAGTATAGTACAGATAACTTATGGTACTGACAATAGGGTGACCAGATTTTGAAAATGGAAAACCGGGACACATTTTTTTTTTACATAAACAGTTTATTATTGTAGTACACTGATACTTAATCACATTAGTTCTTGTTACGTGCGTGTGTGTGTGTGTGTGTGTGTGTATGTGTGTAGTGGTGTGTGTGTGTGTGGTGTGTGTGGTGTGGTGTGTGGTGTGGGTGTGGTGTGGTGTGGTGTGGTGTGGTGGTGTGTTGTGTGTGTGTGTGTCGCATGACTCCTAATCGAACAACAAAAAAAAGCCAGATGTGAATGATTCTGAACCCATTAAACCAGTGTCAGGATGCCCCCTCTCACCAATTCTAAAGCAGCATCCCCTGGATCTACTGACCGCAGACCCTAAGGGACTATACTGGAGGGGAGGGTTCCCTACTGTCTTCGATGTCTCCCGCGTGAAACTTGAGTCAGATCTGGAAAACGGATGTTACCGGTGTACGCGAGTAAAGAATGACTTGAGGTACGGAGGGAGATGTCCCTGGGGATAGGCAGCGGGAGGGGGGGGAGTTGCGACGGGGGCAGGGAGGGGCGCGGTGAGGAGGGGAGGGATGAGGCGGGAGGGGAGGCGGGTGAGGGAGAGGGGGGGAGGGGGTGGGAGGCGGCGGGAGGGTAGGAGGGGGGGGGGTAGGGAGGCGGGGAGGGGGGGAGGGGGAGCGGGGAGTGATGGGGGAGGGGCAGGGGAGGGAGGGGAGGGTGGAGGGAGACAGGGGAGGGAGAAAACAAGGAACAAACCAAAGACCAAACCCAGAAACAAAACTGAGACACACCCGAGACTGACACCACAACACAACCCAAACACCAAACACCCACGCACAACACACCACACACCACACAACACACTACAGTGACACTGACACACTGCACACCACAGACACCACGATACACACAGACACAAAACACACACAACACACACACACACACAACTGAACCAAACACACACAGAACACAGCACACCACTACACACACACCAACTGATACACACACTATACACACACCACACACCGACACACACAAACACACACAGATCACACAGACACACACAAACACAACAATCACAACTGATCACACACACACAACGATACACACACCACACCAACACACTAACCACACACACAACTGATAC